>PIJE02000347.1:230771-329028 GCA_002895965.2 Coryphaenoides rupestris
TTAGCTAAACCCCCCCCCCCTCTAATACATTAATTAAACCAACTATAATGCAGACAGGAAGTGGATTGAAGGAGGCTTTGTGTAAAGTCAGTGTTGTTCTTGCACCACCGCGAATGCTGTAACTTGCAACACACGTCTGGAGTGTGTGTGTGTGTGTGTGTGTGTATGTGTGTGTGTGTGTGTAGCAGGCTTATGTGTATGTCTACTACATTGGTCCATTGTCTCAACATTTCTATGCAGGGGCACTATTGTATTGAGAGTCCAAAGTCTCTCTCTCTCTCTCTCTCTCTCTCTCTCTCTCTGGTTAACTTTAATCTGACTTTCACTCAATTAAATTCAATTAAATTTCAATTGGCGTGACAAACATGTCTCCGTAGAGCAAAGCATATAACAACATCTCTCCTCTCCTCTCCTCTGTCCTAGGCACACGCTCCCGATCAGCCAATGGGAGAAGGCCGCGGGGAGGGGGCCCGAGTGGTACCAAGAGGCCCTTGGCGACGGCCGGCCTGTTATCGTGTATCTCCATGGCAACACAGGGACCAGGTGAGACCCCTGAGTGATGGTTGATTTTATATATATATATATATATATATATATATATAAAAGAGAGAGAGAGAGAGAGAGAGAGAGAGAGAGAGGCTTAACCAGAGTCCCCAGAGCTCCCCTGGCTCTATAATATACACTTGACGTCTGTCGATGAATAAATTAACATATTATTAAGGTAATTCTTATTATTATAATTTTTTACAGGGCAATCCACCACAGAGTAGAGCTGGTTAAGGTAAGGCATTTTCTTAAACTTTTTAAATACTTACTTTTACTTTAAAACAAAACACACTCACAAAGAGCGACCAAGAATGGTACATTTTAATTTTGAATAACATGAGAATATTTTTGCTGTGGGTTTTCCAGATCTTGAGTGCGGCTGGGTACCACGTACTGTCCTTCGACTACAGAGGTAAAAAAAATCTATATATTTTTTGTGTTTTGTCTTTTTGATGGCACTCGTACACCGGAGACAACTGAGGAAAGACAACCATCTGAGTAATGATTTATTCAAGACGACCGTGTCTGTGTAAATAATCCGCCAGGACGACAACAACCAAGACTTGGTGAAACAAATTGAGTTCACCTTGTTAAAGGGTAGCGATGTGTCGAGGTGTTCGCTAAGACTCACGTACACGTAAACAAAACGACAAAATACTCTCGTTTGCGCTCGTTCGCGCTCTGTCAGGAACACGTTGTTACTGTTTCAAACGGTTTGAGTTTCTAGATTATTCTAATTCAGAGTCCGTTACTCTATGTGATGGGTGTTAAAACGACATTTTAATCTTCTGTTGGATATTAATTTTACATTTTATCTTCAAAGTCTTCCTGCATGTAGCTTATTTACCCCTCATGCACATTTAGTACAACATACCAGTAGTACTTGTTGCAAACCAGACCAGACAGGCTCACCAGAATGTTGAGCCTGTTTGAACTGTCAAATATTTTAAATTATCCAAATAGTTTACGAGGGCCTTATTTAAAAGGGAAATTCCTTCTTATTACTGACCCCTGTGGTCAGTAGCTGAACTGCAGTCTGCTGGAGCTGGTGCTGGAGTCAGAGCTCTGTGGGTTGAGACAATAACAATCATAAACTTAGGTTTTAAGTTATAATCATAAATAAACTTTCGTTGTAAACAGACAATATAATGCACATATTATTTTATTATAAAGTTTATTCTAAAAGTTTATTATAAAATTTAATTATAAAGTTCTGAAAATTACTAAAGGGGCCCTATTATACGAGCAGGTGCCATTACAAGCCGTTTCAAAATTGTCACGTGACAAAGTGACATCACAAGTGGGCGTGTCCACCTAGATGTATGCCGACTAGATCAGTTAAGCGATTGATCTAGTTGTGGGTATAACAGGGCCCCTCTCTACGGCAGGTTTCGGCGACTCCAGCGGGGAGCCCAGCGAGGCGGGGCTGACCACCGACGCCCTCTACCTGTACAGGTGGGCCAAGCAGCACAGCGGCGGCAGCCATGTTTACCTGTGGGGCCACTCCCTCGGAACGGGGTGAGTCCTCCCCTCAGCACTCACCTGTATGTTCGTACGTTCGTCTTGGCACTTCATAAAATAAAAGGGTACTTAGCATCATGGAGCATCGTATTCTAGATAGCAAATATCATCGAGCAAATATGACAATTATTTCTACAAATGTACTCTTTGTAAGTCGCTTTGTAGAAAAGCATCAAATGCCAAATGCCCTAAATGTAAATGTAAATGTAAATGAGCTAGCTTGAAACTTGTTCAAATTCAAATCTTACTGCACCGTCAGCGATATATTATTGTTTCACTCTCTTTTCGGACAAATGTACTGATTGTAAGAATAGAATAGAATAGAACTTTATTAATCCCGAAAGGAAATTCTTGTGCCAGGTTGCATAGCGATACAGTACAAAAACCACAGATTGATAAAATAACTAACGTATATGCAAATTAGTTAAATATACAAATATGTGGGCAAGATAAGATATTCCGACGGCGAAAACAATTGGCATAAGAAGTGAAATATTATTGGACATGACATTAAGAGTTAAGAATATGCCGTGACTGTTCACAGCAGGGGTCCCCTCAATGATATGCAGATGAGGGCAAGTTGCCTGTAAATGACCAATATGGTATTTTTCCACCACACTCCCTCATTTGATTATTCAATAATCACACAATCAATCAATCGTTATACCTTATATAGTGTAACTCAGGAGTCGGTTACTCTGACCACATAGTGGTTCTTATCAGAGACCTTTGTTACTGGGTACGACTTGATGAACTTCTCCTTTCTTGTTCTAATGGCCCAATTACAAGAAAAGAGTAAAGATCACGCCGTATCCACCCCATAAAAAACCCTTTAGGAGAAAAAAGTTTTGGGGTACAAATTATATGTCAATGACATCATAAGTCGCTTGGGACAAAAGCGTCTGCTAAATGCCCTGAATGTAAATGCAATAATTTAGTTAGAAAAAGGAAAGAACATAAAACAATTATCTTTGTCTTTTTAGTGTGGCCACCAACGCTGCTCTGAGATCCCAGGAGGAAGGTGAGTTTGTGTCAATCGACAACCGCCTCACATGTTGCTTTATTGACTTGTTCATACCTTGTTGTTGTTGTTGTTGTTGGTGTTGTTCTTGTTGTTGTGGTCATCATCATCATCATCATCGTCATCCTTGTCCTGGTCTCCGTGTGTCAGGCTCCGTTGTGGACGCGGTGATTCTAGAAGCTCCGTACACGAGCATTCGGAAGGCGACAGAGTGCCACGTGCTGGCCAAGGTACCGTTAGATAACCACCCTGCTGCGCTCTGCTAGCGGCAGGATAGACGAGCAGCCAGCGGGTTAACGGATTCATACAGCGCCGTTATCCAACGCACTTTACAGTATTGCCTCACATTCACCCATTCATACACCGACGGCGGTGTCAACCATGCAAGGTAACAACCAACACGTCAGGAGCAGGTAGGGTTAGGTGGTGTCTTGCTCAGGGACACCTCGATACTTAGCTAGGAGGGGGAGGAGCCCGGGGATCGAACCAGCAACCTTCCTGTTGCCAGACAACCGTTCTATAGTAGCGTCTGACCCCCGTCTGACCCCCGCTGTGGAAAGGTTCTGGGTTCGAACCCTAATGTCCACAGCTTAACCTGTAGACCGCAAGATGCCCAACCCTGACATTGCAAGTCACTTTGGATAAATCACTGAATACGATAGAGAGCTTTTCAAAATAACCCTTCTTAATATATGCGCGTAAAGTTTGTCGAGGGCTGATGTTGGGCCATCATGATGTTTGTTCACGTTTACTGTTCCAGATGTTCTCCATCCTGCCGGGGGTTCAAAACCTGCTGATGCAGACCTTGGAGAGGAACGAACTCTCGCTCGCAAACGACGACAAGTGAGTCGCTGAAATCTGGAAACACAAGAGCTGCTGTCTCTCTGTGTAGTTTTATTGTTTTTATTGTCTGTGTTTTGGCTTCTGTGCTTTGCGGCCTGGTTCATTTTTTTATTGCGTTACTGTTTTATTGTTATTGCTTTCACATTGTTATTTTAACTGCTTTTAACTTGTATCTCATGTCATGTTTGTCTCATTGTGTGCAGCACCTTGTGACCCTGGTTTTGAACGGTGCTTTATAAATACATTACTTACTTACGACATGTATACTCTAGAATGTATTTAACTATGTCTATATCTATTTAACAATCTGTAATTCTATTTATCTTAACCTCTCTCCCTCTCCCTCTTCCTCCTCCTCCTCCTCCCCCCCCCCCCAGTTTGAAGACACTGGAGAGTCCTCTCCTGGTTCTCCATGCTGAGGATGACGGTATCCTACCCTACCACATGGGTCAGGAGGTAATGACTATTATATCACCATTATCGTCCTATCATACCACATGGGCCAGGAGATAACATTATCACCATCATTATTAGTGTATTTATATTACCATTGTTATTATAATAATTTTCCCTTCATATTTAATTTGTGATTTATGCTGTGCTGTTTGTTTATGTTGTGTATTGTACTGTATTGCTATGCAACCTGGCACAAGAATTTCCTTCGGGATTAATAAAGTTCTATCTTATCTTATCTTATATATGAAATATGGCTTAAGGTTGTTGCATTTATGGCCAAGCACTGGCCATAAATCAGTGGTAATCACATAAATATGATTCATATATTAACGATCATCACGTCTCCAGTTGTACCAGATCGCGCTGCAGGCCCAGAAGGGCCGTCCGGACGCAGAGGTCAGAGTTCAGATGGTGTCGTACAGCGCCACCCTGGGATACGCCCACGACAACATCTACCTGGACCCCAACCTGGTCCACGTCCTCGGGTGAGTCCCCCCCCTGCATGCACGTGCACGAGAGCAGTGCACGGAGAACACGTGCACGAGCATGGTGTGCACGGGCCGCGGCGACTAACTGAAATTAACCCCTCGAATGCTTTCTCGTTGCAGGAATTTTCTTAAGGGTCTTCAGACCTAGGCCTCTTGCCTGAAGGGTGATCTGCCTGTCTGTCTGTCTGTCTGTCTGCCTGTCTTTCCTGTCTGTCTGTGTGCCTGTTTTCTCTCTGTTTTAGCATGTACACAATATACAAATTATGTCAACTTGAGAATGCATTTAATGTTTACATACCATTGGGTTTACTTGCTAACACACAGGGTGGGGGAGTTTGGCTTTGCGTTGGGGTTGTATTGGGGACTGGGTTGAAGATATATTCTAAATAAAGAAACATTTTATTTAAACTGGTGGCCTCTGTACTTCTTTCTGCGGTTTTGAAATCGAACATTATGTTTTTAATA
This sequence comes from Coryphaenoides rupestris, assembly GCA_002895965.2. NCBI lineage: Eukaryota > Metazoa > Chordata > Actinopteri > Gadiformes > Macrouridae > Coryphaenoides > Coryphaenoides rupestris. Next base: position 236,112 of record PIJE02000347.1, read on the forward strand.
CTCTTTACCAATGATGAGCTATTGATTTAATCGCACCTTGGATGAGCTTGATGAACGTAAAGAAAAATTACTACTCAAAGACAGTGTTTTGTGTTAAATTTATTTGCCAATAGATTCTTCCACAGACTGGTTAACTGAAATGGGTGTTCTAACATAACGGACTGTAACAGACTTAATTCAAATGCCTCGTAAGTGTCCTGTAGAAAAATGAAAGGTATAAATCTGAAGTAAAATAAAATGCTCGCTCAGTAGTAAAAATTATACAAAAAAACTAAAAACAACCTCGTTAAAGATGCTGTAAGTAAGATTTAAGAGTCATAATTTGTGTGTATTTTAGTTTGTTTGAAATGTTTCGATTTTTAGACCGTAATTTCTGACCAATCGGCATCAATGCAACACAGAGAAAGGTGGCAAACAGACTTGTATAGGGTTGAATATTTTATAAATCTTGCCCCTTTCTGCTCTCTCTCTTTTAGTCTTTTAAAACGTCTTTCAAAACTTTAAATCTTACACACAGCAGTCTTTTACGATGACTTACAAAGTTTAAATCCTAGCCTGTCTGGTTACGGTAGCACCACCGGTGACCACCAGCAGGGGGCGGCGGGGCGGCGGACAAGCTCACTTTTTCTTCAGGGCTTTGGCCGTCTCCACGATGGCCTCGCGGGGCTCGTTGGGGGCCGGGATCTTCAGGTCGGTAGGCTCCACCCCCCACACCTCCTTGGCGTAGTCGGTGATGGTTCGGTCGCTGGAGAATTTACCGGACGACGCGATGTTCTTAATCACCATCTTGGTCCACTCCTTTGGTTCTATATGAACCAAAGATGTTTAATTTTGTATATTTTGTTGTTAAGTTTGGCCAGAAAATGCAGTTATTTTCTCTCACAAAACTATATTAGGCTCCACAACTTTGCCTTTTTGAAGTAGTTTAGCGGTTTTTTTCTATTTCAGTATTTGTGCCAGTACTCGCCAGCATTTCAGTCGACCTACCTGGTAGAGTTTGCTGACTTTCTCCTGAGACTTCACGTAATCGTCAAAGTCTGCAAATACTTTGAAACTGTTGAGAAACATCAAGAGACACTCAAGGTTAAAGGTCACCAAAGACTACACACTGCACAGGACTACAAAACGCTGCGCACCAAACAAAATGGAGGAAAATCCTGAACATTAAAGGGGACATTATTATTATGCCACCAGGTGTGAGCGTGATGAGCCAATCGCAAGCCGTTTCAACAATTGCCATGTGACTACCGTCTAGTGACATCACAAGTGGGACTGTCCACCTAGATGGTATTAAGATGATGTTCATTTCAAAGTTGTGCGTTATTGATATGATTGTTAGCCGGACGTACCGGTCATATTTGAAGAGCATGTCGGTCAGGTCTTTGAACAGGTCCGGGTTGTTGGGCTGAAGTAGCCGCTGGTGATCTGATCCATAACCCGTTTCAGCTCCGGGTTCCTCTTGTAGTAGACCATGGCGTCGTAGCTGTTAGCCAAACACAAACACTTTAGCAACTTTAGCACAGTGTAGTTGGTCAGGGTGTTTGTGTCACGGCGGAAATGTCCCGGGTTCGATTCCCGAAGGCTCCTACCCGCTCCTTAATGACATGTACCTGAACCTGGCCCTTCTCGCTCCCTCCGGCCCTCTCTCTCCCTCCTCCTCTCTCTCCCCCCTCCCCCCTCTCCCGTCTCCTCCCTCGCCATCCTTCTCTCTCGTCTCTACCCCTGCTCTCTCTCTCCTCCCTCCTCCATCTCTCCCTCCTCCCTCTCTTTCTCCCTCTCCCGTCGCCTCTCTTTCACCCATCTCCCCCCTCCCACCCCTCTCTCTCGCCCCCCACCCCTTGCTCTCTCTACTCTCACCCCCTCCCTCCCTCCCTCTCCCCCTTCCCTCACCCCTTTCTTGTCGAGCGCCGCCACGTCCTCCACCCGCATGCCGAAGATGAAGAGGTTTCTCCTCGCCCGCCTCCTCCGCCATCTCCACGTTGGCTCCGTCCATGGTGCCAATGGTCAGCGCGCCCGTTCAGCATGAAACTTCATGTTGCCCGTCCCCGACGCCTCGGTGCCCGCCGTGGAAGATCTGCTCCGACAGGTCGGTGGCCGGGATCACTGGAGGGGGGAGGAGATAGAGGTGGGCATCACTCCATCTCAAACCCCACAAGGTTCCAGGTTTGATTCCCTACCAGTGTAAACGGTAAATGGATGGCATTTATACAGCGATTTTATATCCAAAGCGTTGTATAAATCCAAATTTGACTTACAGTTGCAGTTGCGACAGTTAATAGTGTTGGACGCGAGTTCCCAGAGTATGGTGTGCAGTCCGCTGTACCCTACAGTACTCCTGTACAGTACTACAGTACTCTGTCCCATACCTTTCTCGGCCAGTGACACCCGGTAGTTCTCCAGGTAGATGACCTTGAGCTTGTTGCCCACCACGGGGTCGTTGTTGACCACGTCGCCCACCGACGTGATCAGTTTGATGATCTTCTTTGGCCATGTGGTACCCCGGCGCCGCCTGTAGGGGGGGACAGAGCACCGCGGAAAAGATTGTTTGACTCATGGTTGTATTACATGGGTTCTTCTGGTGTTAACTTGATAATTAATAAAGCATTGTTTACAAAGTGCTTATTGGAATTAAAGGCGTTTTTAGAAAGGTTTAGATTAAGGATGACTATTGTACTGGTATACAAATGTTTCGACGGAAGATCACTACAAAACTTGTATACAGTACTTAAACGCAGGTATTGGTTAAGTGGTGTTGAGGTGACGTTTGGACGTCGGTTTCTGATGTTCTGTTCACCTTGCCCCGATGATGATGGTCCGCGGGACGAAGGGCGCCGTTGGGTTCATTTGATGCCTTTGAAGAGAAAAAAATAAATATACTGTACATTCAAAAACCAATACTGTGGAAAACTAAGAACTAAGAGACAAAGTCAACCTAATTTGGAGCTCAACCACTAGTAAACACAAAGCAAACTAAATGTGCCTCTATGCCATCCAGGGATCAATTCAAGGGGCCATATACTGCCGGGTTTGAGTGTGAAAGTGACATCACAAGTGGGAATGTCCACCTAGATGTATGATTACTAGATCAGTTTACCTGTCGGTACAGTCCACTGGGTAGGCTGGTAGACTGATCTAGTATCATACATCTAGGTGGACATTCCCACTGTGATGTCACTAGACGGTAGTCACTTGGCAATTGTGAAACGGCTTGCAATGGCTGATCACACTCACACCTGGTGGTGTAATATGTCCCCTTTAACATGTGTGGTAGTTCTCCCTTGGTGATGAATCAGGTGATGAGTCAGGTGGTTCTGGGGGGGCTGTGTGTGTGTGTGCGCGCGTGTGTGTGTCGGTGTGTGTGTGTGCGCGGGCGTGTGTGTGCGTGCGTGGTTGCCAGGCGACCGTACGTACGGTTGTACATGGTGATGATGTGCAGACAATTAAGCAGCTGCCGCTTGTACTCGTGGATGCGCTTCACGTGCACGTCGAACATGGACGCCGGGTTGATCTGCACGCGGTACTCCCTCTCCAGGTACTGCGCGAACTTGTCCTTGTTGTCCTGCACGGGGGGAGGGGGAGGGGGCGGGGCGTGGCCAGGGGGGGGGGGGGGGGCGTGACCAGGGGTGTGTGGCCAGGGGGGGCGGGGCAACGAGAGGAGGGTGGTGGTGAGTGGTGCGGAAGAGAACACAAGGTATTTCACGGGCTGCTTCTCACCGCTCCCAACCAGTTCTAACGGGTTCCTGTTTTGTATGAGCAACAGGGCAGTGTTGTAATCGATTGGCGATGTTGTAATAAAGACACAAAGACGTATAAAAATGCAATATCCTGCATACTATCTCAGGTGTGTCTCCACCAACACGGTCTAGTGGTTCCACTCCCTGCAGCTGGAAGGTTTCCGGTTTGATACCCTACTATGATACTATGATGATACCTCGGGATTAATAAAGTTCTATTCTATTCTATTATCCATGGTGAGGAAAGACCCCAACTGTGCCCAACCCCAATCTGTTTATGAACAAATAGTTTCTTAAAGTCACAGTAAGTTGCTTTGGACAAGTAAGTGTCTGCTAAATGGCTAAATCGTACATCTAGATTTGTTCAGCTTAGATTTCCATCTCAATTTGCTTGTAACGTTATATTATTATTATTATTTATCTGAGTAATTTAGTTTTTAACACCTTTTTGTCCAACGGGACTTCCAAAGTGAGGTTGCGTATCAAATCAATCGTATCAAAGCATACGATTAAAACCGGAATAACTTGATAAACTGAACATCGTGCGAATCGTGTGAATATAAAACATAAAACAAACGAAACATGGACGCGTCAAAATCAATCTGCACCTCTTAATCTGGTCGGACGCTAGCTAGATCTGCTTGAACCACCGACCGACCATTCAAGGCTACGGGCTCTGCTCTCGTCTTCAAACTCAACTTTATTAGGTTTTCTCAGACGACGTTGAGATTAGATTAGACTAGACTGTATCACCGTTGCCTTCCTGCTCAAACTTCTCTCGCTAGGATACCAAACCTGACGAGCTGAGGCTCAAGTACCCGCCTCAACATCGTCAGGTTTGGTATCCTCGCAACCGGAGATGATGAGGTAATCGTGGCGTCGTCATAGCGGCGAGGGTGAGGGTGGTGGTGGTGGTGGTGATGGTGCTAGTGATGATGGTGGTGGTGATGGTGGTGGTGCTGGTGATGGGTCAGGTGGTGATGGTGGTGGGTCAGATGGTGGTGGTGACGGTGGTGGGTCAGATGGTGGTGGTGATGGTGGTGCTGCCCCCAAACCTGCTTGACTTTGGAAATGTCCCGGATGAAGGCGTCGTTGTCCACCAGCTGGTGGAGCTTCTGCAGGTGGCTCAGGTCCTTCACGTAGGAGTCGCCGATCACCTGCACGCACACACACACACACACACACACACACCAAACTCATCAAATTCAAGGACTTTTCAGGCCTAATGACCCAAAGTCAAGGACCTTTGGCGTCATAACATGGCGTAGTAATAGTTTGAGACATACAGATCTAGCAAGCGTAATTACTGTTATAACACTGAGAGAGAGAGAGAGAGAGAGAGAGAGAGAGAGAGAGAGAGAGAGAGAGAGAGAGAGAGAGAGAAAACCGTAATAATAACATTAGATAAGAGTAATAAGTAATAAACTAAAAGTAAAATTAAAAGAGAGATAGAGAGAGAAACTAAGTGGAGTGGGGCAGAGAGAGACAGACACATAGAGAGAGAGAGAGAGAGTAGAGAGAGGTGTGAATGGAGAGGGGAGGAGTTAGCTGTGAGTGGGCGGAGCCGACCTCTGCTATGAGCTCGGCCAGGCCGGGGTTACAGAGGAGGAGCCAGCGTCTTGGAGTGATCCCATTGGTCTTGTTCTGGAACTTATCCGGCTCCAATTCGCTGAAGTCGCGGAACCTACGGAACACCAGACGGATGATTGACAGAATATATCACAGTATATATATATATATATAAAAGATAATACAGAATTAAAATATAATAAAATTCTGAAATATGAAAAAAATGTAATAAACTGTCAACAATATAAACAATAATAAAATGGTCTACAATTATGATAAAAGAAAGAATTTGTCCACCTAGATGTATGACGACTAGATCAGTCTACCACCCTAACCAGTGGATTGTACCGACAGGTAAACTGATCTAGTCAGTATACATCTAGGTGGACATTCCCACTTGTGATGTCACTAGACGGTAGTCACACGGCAATTATGAAACGGCTTGCAATGGCTAATCACACTCACACCTGGTGGCATAATATGTCCCCTTTAAACATATATGGTCTTTTTTACGTTTAATTTCATCCACACATGTTCCATGCGCGTGCTGCTCTTACACGCTGGTCTTGATGATGTTGGAGTGGATCTCGGCGACCCCGTTGACGGCGTGCGAGCCCAGGATGCAGAGGTGAGCCATGTTGACCCTCTTACCACCGTCCTCCTCGATCACCGACATCCTGCGTACACGGTCCATGTCCCCCGGGAACAGAGACGAGATGTTCTGGAGGGAGGGAGGGAGGGAGAGGGAGGGCGAGAGCGAGAGAAACAGAGAGACAGACAGAAAGACAGAGAGAGAGAGTGAGAGAAAGAGCGAGAGAGAGACAAAGAAACAGAGGGAGAGATAACAGAGAGACAGAGAGAGACCATTAAAATAATGTATTTTCATTAGTACAGTACATGTCGAGTTGTATTCGCCATAATTATGAATAATGATGCAAAATGTAAACGTAAATCGTAAAGTTGTCTTGTCTTGCCTTTGGAAAAACATTTAGTTTTACTTTCTTGAAATTCTGTCATATCTAAATTGAGTGAATTAATTATTATTTATGTTTCCTGTGCCTCAAACTTCCTATTGGTATATTGTCTTAAAATCCTTCCACTTTTCCTCATAATCCTACTTGTTCTCGTGTGTGACAGAGAGACAGAGACAGACATAGAGAGACAGAGAGAGAGAGAGACAGAGAGAGACAGACAGACAGAGACAGACATAGAGAGAAAGAGAGACAGAGAGAGAGAGACAGCAAGACAGAGAGAAACAGAGAGACAGAGACAGCGAGAGAGAGAGACAGAGAGAAAGAGAGACAGAGAGAGAGAGAGAGAGCGAGAGAGAGACAGCGAGAGAGAGAGAAACAGAGAGAGAGACATAGAGACAGTGAGAGAGAAAGAGAGAGAGAGCGAGAGCGAGAGCGCGAGAGAGAGAGAGAGAGAAAGAGAGAGTGAGAGCGAGAGAGAGAGAAAGAGAGACACAGAGACAGACAGAGACAGAGAGACATAGACAGACAGAGAGAGCGAGGGGGCCTCCCTACGTCCAGGTGCATCTGGTTGATCTGGTAGATGATCTGAAGGTGTCGGGGCAGCAGGGTCTCCAGCAGTTCCACCGGCCACCGCTCCAGAGCTTCGGGCAGCACCGTGTGATTGGTGTAGGCAAAGGTGCGCTTGGTCAGGTCCCAGGCCTGCCCGGGAGGGAGGAGCTTGTTGTGAGCTTTTTAGTAGAGTCAGATTCAAGAAATCTTTACTGAAGTTTGTATGTGAAATGTATCCACTATACTGTATATGATTGTGGAGTGTGTGTGTTTGTGTGTTTGTGTGTGTGTGTGTGTGTGTGTCTCAAATATATAAATACTGTAAGAGTGCATCAGAGTCTGTGTCTCAAACTACGCCATGTTGGGTCCTTGACTTTGGGGTCATCAGGCCTGGAAAACCCTTGAATTTTATGTTTGATGAAGGTGTGTGTGTGTGTGTGTGTGTGTGTGTGTGTGTGTGTGTGTGTGTGTGTGTGTGTGTGTGTGTGTGTCTGCTGAACTTGACCAACTCTACATTCACATTTTACTCACCGTGTCCCAGTCGAGTTTCTCGATGTCCACAAAGATCCTCATGAGCTCAGGGATCGCCAACGCTGGATGCGTGTCGTTCAGCTGGACGGCCACCTGGAATAAAATAAGATTTTAAGATTTTAATCAGTTTAAAAAGAAAACAAAAAGAACAACACCAGACCATGTGTAATGAGTTGAACCATTAATTATAATAATGCCAGATAACCACTAGACTACACCTGGGCTGGGTACTGAAACATGCTGGCAAACTAATTACTTATTCAAATTAATGACATTCTTTTAAAGGAGAAATGTAAACTAAACTGACCTACACCCATATTCTTATAGAAAACTGTAGAAATCACACATTCTGTTTCTCTTGTAAGATCGTTCTGGCCAGGCTTCAATCTATCCGTTTGTGTCTGAACCACTGGTGGTTTGGACCAATCAGAGTCCTACCGGCAGCTAGTGGGGTGTGGTTTGGGGGTGTGGCAACAGCGAGAAGCAAGTGTTTGTTGGAACACAACAAAGATGGCTCATCCAATCACCTGCCAAGTTTAAGTTTAAGTTCCCGCCCTTTTCCCCAAACACTTTCCAATGATGACTTCCCACAAACCATCTGAGGCGCCAGGTAAGGCCTGGACACTGGAGGACACATCCCATAATAAGTGGGGTCGTGGTGACAGGGGGGAGGGGCCACCCACCTTCTCGGGGAAGCCCTGGAAGGAGGATCGGGCGGCGGTGCCCTTCTTGGCGGTCTTGAACCGGCGGATAATGTCTTGCAGCGTGGCCGCCACCACAAAGTACTCCTGCTTCAGACGCAGCTCCTTACCCTCAAAGAACTGAGAGAGAGACAGAGAGAGACAGAGACAGAGACAGAGAGAGAGAGAGAGAGAGATCATAACGAATACTATTGATTTATATACTGTATTTCAATCTTTCAATCCTATTTTATATCTTTCAATACTAGTAACACAGCGGTCCAAATCGAGGGTTAGGGTGAGGTGAGTTCAAGTTGTTTTGTTAATCTTATCTAGGGTTAGATTAAGGGTTAAGGGTCCGGGGTCAGGGGTTAGGGGTTAAGGGTTAAGGGTCCGGGGTCAGGGGTTAGGGGTTAAGGGTGACGGGTCTGTCAACATCCATGGTTGGCTGTCAGGGTTTAAGGGATGAGGGTTATGAGTAAAAAGGACAACAACAATGACTCATAAGGAACAGAACAAGGAAGTAACTGCAAATCTGATCTTTATCCTGCGGGTATGGTTTACACGTTTGGCAACATCCCCTGATATGAACCTGTTGGCTATAAAAGGACAGAGCGCACCAGAAGAGGAACAAACCTGAGGGAGGGCTAGCTGTCCCTTCACGGCCGCTTGCAGCTAACGACCAACCGACAGTTAGCGAGTCAACCGACAATTAGCCGCCGTGTAGAAATTAGCTATAATTATGGATCCAACACGAGTTGATTTAAGGGTGGAGAGAGAGAGAGAGAGAGAGAGAGAGGTCTGATGTGTAATTTCCCATTAACACTGAGGCAACATCCCCGTGGACACGTTGCTTAAAGGCGTTGCTCAAAAAAACCGTTTCCTGTGAGGTTTGCACACACACACACACACACACACACACACACACACACACACACACACACCACACACACACACACACACACACACACACACACACACACACACACACACACACACACACACACACACACACACACACACACACACACACAGACGCGCCGAACTCACGTTGTCGTTGGGGTACAGGACGCGGGAGATGTTTTCTGCCAGGTTCCGGTCCAGCACAGCTTCGATGTAATCTCCGACGTTGACTAAAAACACAGAGAGTATCATTGAATGACATGGATTCACTTGTGGCACATGGGCAGCGTCTAGGTCGTGCACTGAGGCGTACAGTCTTGCAGGTTGAAGTCGTTGGGCGCCCGGGCCGACCACAGCCTCATGGTGTTCACCGTGTTGTTCATGAACGCCTGGGGATTTTGCCGTGTCGTAAGGGCATGGCCAGGACCCACCTGCAGGAGGAACACGGGTTAATACACCTGAGACGGGTACACCGGAGGGTACACCTGAGACAGGTATAATACAGCCTGAGACAGGTAATAAGATCAAGGTACATGAGACCAGGTACAAAACACCTGAGACAGGTACACCTGAAGGATACACCTGAGACAGGTACAATACAACTGAGAGAGATACACCTGAGACAGGTACAATACACCTGAGACAGGTACAGGACACCTGAGACAGGTACAATACACCTGAGACAGGTACAATACACCTGAGACAGGTACAATACACCTGAGACAGGTATAATACACCTGAGACAGGTACAGGACACCTGAGACAGGTACAGTATACCTGAGACAGGTACACCTGAAGTACAGATGGGACAGGACAGACAGAAGGACAGCCAGAGGGACAAGACAGCCATACCAGACAGATAGACAGGCAGGCAGGCAGGCAAACTGAAAGACAGACAGACAGATGAGCAGACAGACAGACCGACCGACTACCTGAGTATCGACCCATTTGGATCCCTCCGCGGTCTCGTCCACCCGCCCGTAGAAGTGAACAGGAAGCATGTATTCTGGGCGGGCCTTCTCCCAGGGGTTCCCGTACCTCAGCCAATCATCTGCCTCCTCCACCTGTCGCCGGGCAGAGCATAGTCAAATGGAAATAGTCATGGAATTGAATTAATACAACAGTGGAGAGGCAGTCGGCCAGGTGAATGTTATCTCAATATTCTCTACATACGAGGGTCACTCAAAGCCCCCGTGAGCGATTCACCGTGACTCAGCTTTCCAACCACACGAGTTACTGTCCACCAACCCTTACACCGGGTCGTGCGGCACAGGGCTTTTGGTTTCTGTTTTCTCTGAGTCGAGGTTTGGATTTCATGGATCGATCCTGAGTCAACAGGCACCACGACTTGTGCAACAACCCAATCGGACTGATCAGGGGTTACAGGATTTCCTGGGACGCCTATTAGCTATAGGGATAGCTATAGGATCAGTGGACGTGAGAGGGGGATCAAAGGTCACAGCAGGATATTTGACTGCCTCCATTTGAAGCTGACTTCCAAGTAAAGTGCTGTTTGCATTTCAAAGTAATCGGTACTTTTAATACATTTATTTAACACAGCCTTGATAGGAGAGTCTATCTTTGCCATTATTGTTACTTACACCTCATTGGTTCTGGTACCGCTTGACAACCATAGACAACAGCATTAGTCCTGCCCGTGGCACTGATTGGCTCATCGTTAGTCCCGCCCCCCGCCCCGCGTGCGGTGCTCATTGGAAACACGTCACAACGCCAGACCAGAACCAGTCAACTCGGCGTAGAGAGGGCGGTTCTCAAAGGGTCTGGACCCGGTGCCTACATGGGCAATGCTTGCGCCACCAGGACGACGGCGTGCGTGTTTTGCTGACCTCCATCCGTGATTGCGGGTCAGCGTACAGAAGTGCATGTTTACAACGCAAACACTCGCCAACCCCCCCTCCCATCGATGAAGTATGAACCACTGTCCACAGTGAAGTGACAGCTGCTCCCAGCTCAGCTGAACTGGAGCAGCAGAACCAGACCACCACCGGCGACGACGACGACGACGCTGGGACCCTTGATGTTTCTCACGTGGGGAGGTATTGACCCACTTCTGCTGCTGCTGCTGCTGCTGCACCCTGCATGGACATCCTTGACCTGCTGCCCTGCACCCGGATCCCTCACCGATCAAATAAAGTGTGGAACTTCAACCCTGCACAGCGCGCAGAAAGCCGGTTTGGGAAGTTCGGCCGCACGACGTGTCTGAACTTCCGAAATTATTTAGGAAAGTTCAAGCAAGCAAGCAAGCAATCACGTGCAGTGGAGTGGGTTTACTTTTGATTCAGACTCTATTAACTCTATTATTGATCCGGGGGAACTGTTTACAATTGATCAGCTCGAGATAACGGAAAGTAAACGCAAGTTAAAAATATCGGACCGTGCTTGGACTGTACACATTTGCAGATTCTGGGGTAAATAAAGCAAATGTTGTTGTTGTTGTTGTTGTTGTTTACCTGCCACCCGTCTCTGATCTTCTGGTTGAAGATGCCGTACTCATAGCGGATCCCGTAGCCGTACGCGGCCAGGCCCAGCGTTGCCATGGAGTCCAGGAAACACGCTTTATGGCGGGAAAACAGAATCGGTCAGAATCAGGGAGCGGGGAAAAAAAACGACCAAACTACAGAACGACATGATGAGACGTATTCAAGATGGACGTGCGTCGTGTGTTTACCTGCCAGCCTCCCCAGACCTCCGTTCCCCAGACCGGCATCCTCCTCCATCTCCTCGAGATCTTCCATATCCAGACCCAGCTACACACACACACACACACACATCAGATGAAATTCCCATTTAAAGTCATGCTCCGTGTGCGTGTGTGTGTGTGTGTGTGTGTGTGTGTGTGTGTGTGTGTGTGTGTGTGTGTGTGTGTGTGTGTGTGTGTGTGTGTGTCGGGTCCTCGTGGTACCTGGTAGATGGCTTCATCACAGGCGTTCTGCAGGCCCAGGTTGATCATGGTGTTCTGCAGGGTCCGGCCCATGTAGAACTCCAGGGACAGGTAGTACACACGCTGCGCACACACACACACACACACACACACACACACACACACACGCACACGCACACACACACTTACGTTACCTTACTTTACACAGAACCTAAACGGATGGGTCGTTGAATTATTCAACTCAGTGACAACAACTCCAACAACAGCTCTGTGTGTGTGTGTGTGTGTGGCACGTGTGTGTGCGCTTGAATGCGTGTGCATGAGGTGTGAATGAGGTGTGATGACAGGTGAACTGGTTGACCTGTGGGAAAATCAGTCAGCCATTCAGCCATTCAGCCATTCAGTCAGTCAGCCAGCCAGTCAGACTGACAGCCAGTCAGCCATTTCAGTCCCAAGTCAGTCAGCCAGCCAGTCAGACTGACAGCCAGTCAGCCATTCAGTCAGTCAGCCATTCAGTCAGTCAGCCAGTCAGACTGACAGCCAGTCAGCCATTCAGTCCGTCAGTCAGTCAGCCATTCAGTCAGTCAGTCAGTCAGTCAGTCAGTCAGCCAGCCAGACATGACAGCCGAGTCAGCCATTCCAGTCAGTCAGTCAAGCCAGTCAGTCAGGGCCATTCAGTCATGTCAGTCAGCCAGCCATTCAGCAGCAGCGAGCCATTCAGTCAGCAGCCATCAGCACCAGTCAGACTTTACAACCAGTCAAGTCAGCCAGTCAGCCAGTCAGCCATTCAGTCAGTCAACCAGCCACTCAGTCAGTCAGTCAGCCACCTACCTTGGGGTCCACCTCGTAGTAGTACTGCTGGGTGCGGATCCAGCGGCCCACCAGGTGGTCCCTGACGGTGTGCGCCAGCGCGAAGTAGTAGTCCCGCGGCGTGGCGATGTTGCGGTCCTTCACCAGCGTGAAGTGCAGGTGGCGGTTGAAGCCCTTCTTCAGCTCCGTCACGTTCTCCACCCCCACGATGCCGCGGATGCTGATCTGCTTCCTCTTCTCCTGGTCGCTGAGCGGAGGGGTCGCCATGGTGGTGGTGGTGATGGTGGTGTGGTGGTCAATTAAATGGTGATGGTGGTCAATTAAATGTGACTTTTAGTGGTTTTAGTGGCCAAACTGTTCTGGTACAGAGAGGAGCGTCTGTCTGCTCGCCGCTGGGTTTGACGTCTCCTCCACCTCCTCCACTTCGGGTGGGAGTTTGATTGGAGGAGGAGGAGGAGTAGGAGGAGGAGGAGGTGTGACTTCAGGGCCGGACCAGCAGTAAACGCAGACCAGGCCAATGTTTGTTTGGGGCCCCTCCCCCCCCAAGAACGTTTTGGGCATATTGGCACATTTTGCAATGGCAACTGTATATACATGTGGATAAACCCACTTAAGAGTCCCATAAACGCACTATACAATATTTTGTTTCTATAACTTGTACATTATTATGACGTGATCAGTCACAAACGACCAGTCATCTTCTGAAGGCTTCTTTCCCAGGACCCCCAGAGTCTAGGAGCTCCACTGTGTGTCTGTGTGAGAGGACAGGAATTCACATCCAATGTCTTCAAGCTCTATATGTCGACACAGATTTATTGAATATTCAGACATACAGGAGAAAACACACACAGGCTTATATTACACTTCAAATAATCAGCATCGACATTCGCAGTAATAATATGGCAGATATGAAGACCATATAATGATTGTAGTAATCATAATAATAGTGCTGATAACAGTTTGCTTTAAAATCATATTCATAACAATCGTTCATGTTTATAATCATATAAATCTCCATAGATGTATGTGGGTATGTATAATGTAAATAGAACATATTCAGTAAGAGCATATATGGTTTTTTTGACCCTCAAACATGGCAAAAACATTTACTTTTGAGTCAAAACGAGGTTACAATGAACTCTTTGTCGCCCAGCGACTTTGTAATGTTTCCATTTACTTAGAACCAATAAAATTATGTTAAGAATATACGAGGCTGTAGGCTCAAATGCACAGAAAAGAAGGAAAAGTGTAAGAAATAATTGGCAAAACATTGAGTAAAGCATTTCAACTCTTGAAAAAAAAAAGTTATTGTCTAGCATCTGACAAACATATTCATGTAACAGGTTGGCAGCTCACACACACACACACACCACATGATAACACACAGCTTATGAAAAATATGTACAGTCAAAGAGTGCTGCGTCCACAACATAACTCATTATTATTATTATTATGGGATGCACATTGCTTAGCTTTGTATAGAACACAACACGTGTGTCCTGCACCTGGGAACTGAGTTATCTTCAACCTCTGGATGATGTGCTTTGCTTGTCCTCGTTAGTGAAAGAAAGAAAAGAAAAGAAAAAGAAAGAGAAGAGAAGAGATGAGGGATTGGGGAGGCTTGTGCTTTAGTAGTGTTTGAATTATATGGTGAGACTGGTGAGACATAGAAAAATAAAGCTACTCTCTCTATCCCAAGCGGAGTGTGTTAAACGTTCATCGATAGCAGGCCTCACTATTCTCGGTCAAAATATAATTTCTGAGCTATATTTAGTCTCTCAAATGTTACCTATCACAGGGTAGGGAGGCCTACCAACCAGACCCCCCCAATCAAAAAAATGCTAATATTTGTATTTCTGCAGCTATACTAAAGCAGCAAGTGTTTGGTATTTCCACTACGAGGTGAGTTACGGTAGGCTAGGCTATTAATGGCTATCGCTATATATTAGCAGCATTAACTTCAGGCAGATGGTGCACACACACACACCCACCCCTATAGCTCTCTCTATACGTCGTGATGGTCAAGTCACGTGATGTGTGGATGTAAAGGTTGAGTACTCTTAAGGGGGGGCGGGGTTGAGGAGGGGTAGACACGCCCACAAGCCCTAGTAGCACCTATATAAGACCCTCGGCCCCGGGGACTTCCTATGTACACAGTAACGGCACAGTCCTGGGCAGAGAGACACAAACACACACAGAGAGAGAGACAGCTCTGTTCACACACTTCTGTGGCCGACAGCCGTAGCGGGAGTCACTATGTGAACTTGTGTGGTGATTATGCACGAGTGTGCGTTCAAAATGAAGTTAGCGTCAGACATGAGGTTGAAGATCTATGGCTATAAGGTGAGAGTTTGGTCGGCTTTTAGGTTTTTCCGTGGAACTCACAATCGCCGTCAAAGTTAGTCGAGTTAGACGTTGCGGAGCTAACCGCCTTCACTTCCGTATTTTTTGTTGTTACAAAAATTGTACACGTATTTACCTCACAATGGGTACGTTGTCGTCCATTTCAGGGTTTTTAAAGGAGATGAACTTCATTTCAGCTCAATCCTTCTCTACTGCCTCAGCAACACTTTCCAAACACAATTCACAGACAGATTTGGATATGCGACTCAATTTGGACCTCTGTTAAATTGTACATCTACAGCAGGCCTATATATATATATATATATATATTTATATATGTATTACAAAAGAAGAAAACCCAGAAACAATCAATGATAAAAGGTTTGTTAAAAAATAACTTAACATCAATAACTTATTTAAAATTATACACATCCCTTCCACCCCAACCCACCCACCCCCACCCCCCCAACATCGGACCTACGACCTTTTGACCCTTTGAATGACAGTACAGACCTAGCGCCCTAGCGGCTGGCTTCACACCGACAGCAGAGCAACCAACATCACCGAGCACGGCCAGCGGTAGCACCTTGGAGGAGAGCCGATGCTGCTTTCTTTGCTCAAAAGCACACGGGTAATTAGCAGAATGGTTGTACAGTTGTAGTATATGAACTGCGCGCTGTGGCTCAGAGGCTGCATAAAGGCCTCGATTTACTCGCTTTTGTACACTGACGCTGCGTTTTACAAAATAATTCATTGTTTTACAGAAGCCAAGCCGCTAAATAGCATCGCATTTACACACCGGTGAGGAGGATATAAGCGGCGGGCACAGTTGAGAGTCGAACTATTGCGCTCTTCAAGAGAAATCACTGCCACTTTATGGAGCAAATAGTCTGTTTTTGTTTGTTGTTGCGCCCCCTTGTGTCCAAAACGCAGCGTGACAGTGTAGATCTGGGTGAAGTGGTCGATGACTCGATGCTTCATAAAGGGTGTGTGTGTGTGTGTGTGTGTGTGTGTGTGTGTGTGTGTGTTTCCTTCGCCAAACTATCACGTCTTCCATGGCTTTTTTTTGGAGTGAAACAACCGTCCAACAGCTCCGACACGGCAACACGTACGGCAAAGTTCGTGATCTTCGGACCTCCGGTTGGAGGCAAGTGTCTCTCGTCCTCCCACTCTCCCCCCTCTCTCCGTCTCCCCGACCCCATCTCTCTCTCCGTCCTCTCTCTCTCTCTCTCTCTCTGTCTGTCCTCCTCTCCTTCAGCGACACGATATAAAATGGCGGCGAACATGGCATCCAGTCCAGGCGGAGGGGGGTGGGTGAGTCAGGAGGGGAGAGTGGGTGGGGGGGTGGGGGAGTTGGGGGGAGAGAGGGTGGTGGGGGGGGAGGCCTGTTCTCAACACACAGAGCCGTTGGGGTCCGCCTCGCCGGGGGTGTAGAAATCGGGGATGGGCAGTCCGGTGTGCAGGGTCACCTACAGACACACATGACAGAGATGAGGGCTTTTAGTGTTTCTATTGATCCCGAGGGAAAGTGTTGTTGGCCAGCAGATGGGGGTGTTGAGCTACACGTTGAAAAGCGCGGAACCATCGACTATTAATGAGTAGAGCTGGCTGACGGCAACAACAACAACAACAACAACAACAACATTATTAGCTGCTTGGTCTTTGAAGCTTTAGGTTTTTCGATAATCACGGAAAAAATATTTATGAGGCTTGTTCAGAGTTCAGCGGGACAGAAACAGTCTCATGTTTAACATCAGAACATCAGAATAACAGAACGTGTGGTAAACAGCAAGTAAGTAAAAACTCTGGAGCGTCAACATGAAACAGAATCTATTCCAAAACTCAAGCCACTGTCACGTGTATATGTGTGTGTGTCTGTGTGTCTGTAAGTGTGTGTGTGTGTGTGTGTTTCTGTAAGTGTGTGTGTGTATGTGTGTGTGTGTGTTTCTGTAAGCATGTGTGTGTGTGTCTCTGTGTGTGTGTAAGTGTGTGTGTGTCTCTGTGTGTGTCTGTAAGTGTGTGTGTGTATGTGTGTATGTGTGTGTGTGTGTTTCTGTAAGCGTGTGTGTGTGTCTCTGTGTGTGTGTGGTGTGTGTGTGTGTGTGTGTGTGTGTGTGTCTGTGTCTGTGTCTGTGTGGTGTGTGTGTGTGTGTGTGTGTGTGTGTGTGTGTGTGTGTGGTGTGTGTGTGTGTGTGTACCTGGACATTGCGGTTCAGGCTAATCGCTGGGTACAGGGGCCCCTCCAGGGCCTCGAAGGCGATGGGCCCCTGCTGCTCGTCGTTGATGAGGAAGAGGAGGAGGCTACTGGTGAAGTCCAGCAGCACGCCGATCGTAGTGCCCTTAGCGATGCCGCCGTCCGTCCTACGGGAGGAGAGGGACACACACACCGCACACTGTGACCCCGGTGTGTGTCATGTGACCCCCAGTGCATGTCAGGTGACCCCGGTGTGTGTCAGTTGACCCCAGAGCGTGTGTCACGTGACCCGGCGGTGTCCTCCTACCTGTTGGTGTGCGAGTTGTTGTGCATGAACCAGGATCGGTTGTTGTCCACGTACATGGCCCACGCCTTGTCGTCCTTGCCCAGCATCACGTCCTTCAGCACGTCGGCGCGGGCAACGCCGAAGGCCGGGTCGGGGTGGTTGTCGTAGCGATCCACCGTCATCTCCCAGTAGTGGACGCCGCGCGAGAAGGCGGAGCCTCCCAGCACCACGCGGTCGTCGTAGCTGTTGCACGACACCGTCAGGTTGTCGTTGGAGAACAGGATGTCCGGGTGCGCCGAGGCGGGGTCAAAGGTGAACCAGGCGACTGGAGGCGGGAAGTGGTACGCGCACACACAGGCACACACACACAGGCACACGCACACACACACACACGCACAGACACAGTTTAATCTCAATACTACAGGAACTCATGTACAGCTGGGAATGAGAATTTAACAACAATGCACTCTGGAGGGGTGAGGCGAGATGGAGACTGTAGGGGTGAGATCAGGTGAGGTCTGCAGGGGTGAGATCAGGTGAGGTCTGCAGGGGTGAGATCAGGTGAGGTCTGCAGGGGTGAGATCAGGTGAGGTCTGCAGGGGTGAGATCAGGTGAGGTCTGCAGGGGTGAGATCAGGTGAGGTCTGCAGGGGTGAGATCAGGTGAGGTCTGCAGGGGTGAGATCAGGTGAGGTCTGCAGGGGTGAGATCAGGTGAGGTCTGCAGGGGTGAGATCAGGTGAGGTCTCGAGGTGTGAGGCTGTACACTACAGATGGAATCAGAATGAAGTGACATGATTGTACAAGAGGACCAACCACTTCCTCTCAAGCAGGGGTTCTTAAACTGTTTACAATCGGGGCCCCAGAGGATAATTTCAGCGTGACGAGTCCTGTCCTGTGTGGGGCCCGACCTCCACACAGGACTGAGCGGTTCCTTGGTGATCCTGACCCTTCAGAGGTCAGGCCGTGACTCTGCATCGAACACGGACCCCGACCAATAGTGGGAGTTTAAGGAACCCTGCTCTAACGGTATAATGTGAACACATGAAACACGATGAACACATGACACAGGTGTGGTGGATGCATGATATTTATGATTATTATTATTATGCAACTATATTCTTGCTATTGTTGCTGTATAACTATATTACTGTACTTATTATTGTTATTATACGACTATATTACTTAACTTATGACATATTCCTTAACTTAAATTCTTATTATATGACTATATAACTTAACTTATTATTGTTATAACAACTATATCACTTAACTTATTATTGTTATTACACAACTATATTACTTAAGTTATAACATATTCCTTAAACATATTCTTGCTATTATATGACTATCACTTAACTTATATCATTATACACAATATAACTTAACTTATAATTGTTAATATACATCTTCATTACTTAACTTATTATTTAACTGAAAGGGTTTGCATGAATACTCGATCAGAGGCAAGCGTCTTTAAACACAAATCCAACATCAATCTCCACAAACAAGCCTTAAATTATTACATTATTTCCCAGCAAATAAGCACATCAATATTCATCTATCAATATCATCCATCAATATTTCATTCTATCAATATTCATCTATCAATATTCATCCATCAATATTCATCTATCAATATTCATCTATCAATATTCATCTATCAATATCCATTCCATCATATTAATACTATGCCACAGCCTTATACAAGTGTCCTTTTAGAAAATACTTGTCTTCTAACAGAAAATCTAAATTATTGACATTACTGAAGTCTGCAGTATCTAGTTGCACTGTTACGCAGACAGGCCATTATTCAGTAAGGCATCCATCACGATCTACTATTTTTGTAATGATTGTTTTCCAATAAGGTTTGACCCAGATCCAGACCCAGACCCAGACCCAGACCTAGATCCAGATCCAGACCCAGATCCAGACCCAGACCCAGACCCAGACCAGACTCAGACTCAGACTCAGACCGCAGATCTGACTGTGGGTCGCAGCAGCAACAGCTTACGGTGCGGCTGGGAAGAGCTCGTTTTCAATGTGTTTCTCCTCCAGAACGTCTCGCCGTTGCCTCAACTCACACACACTCTGCTCTCAGCTGCACACTCTCTCATTAACTAAGCCCTTATTTCCCCGGGGAAATAACCAATATTTATGGCCACCTTGATGGAAAAAAATAAAACTAATAATAATAATAATAATAATAACAATAATAACAATATCAACAATAAAAAACTGCAGCCCATGGATTAAAATAAATAAATAAATAGAAAGATAGGAAGAAATAAAACGAAAAAAACTGCCCACCTCTTGAGAAACGGTAAAATGGATGCTTTGATATAAAACGAGAATGATCGGTGGAGGGAGGAGATGGGAGGGGGACGAGATGGGGGGGGGGGGGGGGGAGGAGGAGATGGGGGGGGGGGGGGAGGAGGAGATGGGAGGGGGGAGGGGGGACCTGTCCGTACCTGAGCCCAGAGATTGCATGTCGCAAGGTGGGAGTCCAGCTGGAAGGTGAGATGAACAGGGGAGGGAGAGAGAGAGGGGGAGAGAGAGGAGAGAAAGGTAGGGGGAAAGACAAGGAGGAGAGAGAGGAGGAGGAGGGGAGGAGGAGGAGGAGGAGGAAGAATAAAAAAGCAGGCAATAAAGAGAGAGAGGAAGGGGAGGGGAGGAGGGAGGGAAAGAGAGGAGAGAGAGGGGGGGGGGGGGGGGGGGGGGGGGGGGAGGAAAGGGATGAAGAAGAAGAGGAGAGAGAGAGAGAGAGAGGAGAAGAAAAGGGGGAGAAGTAGGAGAAGCGAGGAGAGGAGTGGAGAAGCAGAGGGTGTGGGAGAGGAGGAGGAGGAGGAGGAGGAGGAGGAGGTGGAGGAGGAGGAGGAGGAGAAGCAGTAAATCAGGGGAGCTGGCTGGATATTGGCCATGTCAGACCCCCACCTCCTCCACCTCCCCAGCCCCAAGCTGAGATAAGACCCCCACCCAACACTGAACACACAGAACACAAGGAAGCACTTTAACGCTTAAAGACAACATGGTGATGGCGTTTGCCGTTTCCCACCGTACTGTGGATTCAATTGTTATATTACATTAAAAATATATAAAATGTTATATATTACAACTATTGGAGGCTATGGGGCGTGGTGATGGACAGGTGGTTCATCCAATCACGTGACAACAATCTTTTCAAAAGCGCTCGACGACGTCCCGCGTTATGTTAGTGAGATCAGCCCTGAACGCCATTTCATGTTGTCTTTAAAACCGCAAAAGCCATTTTAATTAAATAAAAAAACATGAGTAAAAGCAAAAAGCGTATCGTTCTTAAAAATATATAAATTACTGGATTACTGTATATCTGCAGCAGCCCTATAGAGGAAGACACACAAGTCATGTAAAAACATAATGGCTCCTTAATAAATCTAGTATTAGACAGTTAGATAGTGTTGTATAATCTCTAACAGCTGATTGGTCCATCGGAGCGTCCGTCAACCTTCCTGTCCAATGGTAAACCTACAAACATCCCGCCCTCCACAGAACAGCACCTTACTAATGGAAGATCAAGCTTATCGTGGATTATGAATAAAGCTATTATTGTATTACTTTACCTGATTAAAGATCTAAAATAATAAATACACAGTCCTCCCAAACACAGAATTCACACCTGAAGGCTTTTGGGCTAAACAACTTTGCCGGAATTCACTTTTTTGCTATAAAATGGCGTTTTTTTCAATCAGTTTTTTGATGATGCAATTTTATGAGAGACCATTGACTGTTGCAATCAATCTCAACATGTGTCGGTTTTGAAATTATGTTCTCAATTTCTACAGTTAATTTCTCCAGGATCCTATAAACGGGTTTACTCTGACAGCAGGGATTCTAGATTTATTATTTTGGCTCTGGGCCTGATAGGACCATTAAGTCACACGAGGCCGAGAGATGTGAAAATAAATAAATAATAATAATAATTATTATACTTCTGACTTCCTGCAGTAATGGTACGAATGTATTTTATTGATCAATATAAGAGAAAATGTAATATAAGGGAAGATGTCTTTTACATGCAATACAACAGATTTTAGCAATTTCTTTCTATAATTGGTTATTTGAGTCATCAACACTGAAAAGGGACAATTCGAGAAACCAGCTGTGATTGGAGCAGAACCAGGAAGTATCTTGGAACCAACAAAATGGAACATTCCCGCCATATGACTCCAAACAACCCCACGTGATCCCACATAATCCACCCAGAAATGTACCAAAAAAGGTGTGAATTCTGTTTCAGGGTTAGGGTTGGAAGGTTCTAGAGAAGGTTCTAGAGAAGGTTCTAGAGAAGGTTCTAGAACTTTCCGTAGGACGTCAGAGAGAGAGAGAGAGAGGGAGAGAGAGAGAGATGGGACCGTACTCTCGGAGGTCTGCAGCACCAGGGTCTTGCTGTACTGGCCCACGCCGCTCCCGTTGAAGGCCTTCACACGGGACTTGTAGGTGCTGTTGTAGTGCAGGCCGTCCACGGTGCATATGGTCTCCGTCCCCACGTACACCTCCTGCCCAACACACACACACACACCAAGACACACACACACACACCAAGACACACACACACACACACCAAGACACACACACACACACACACACACACACTAAGATGACACAGATCCGTAGCGCGCGAGCCTCCGCTAACGCCGAGTTTTTAACGCTGCAAAATCAACTAGAACTGACTGGACTGGAAATGTTTCGCAAACGCGCGTCATCGCTCGCGCGGGTCGCTGTGACTGCAAGAAGCAATGAGCACGAACAAAAGATAAAGTTACAAGTGTCAGAGACGCGGGAATGCCCTGGTTGGATCTAACAATTGCTAGTTAGTTAGTTATTTAGAAGAAACTTTATTCCAAAAGCAACCGTACAATGTCATGTCAAAAGCATACCATTAAGTTTATTGTACCGGTCCCTGTCAAATAAACCATATTAATAATAATAATAAAAACTTAAATGGGTCTGGCATGACTAGTATGAGGACAGGAGGAGAACCAGGCGAGGTTCCTCTACTGGTAAACGGATCCACGCTGGAGGAGGAGGAGGAAGAGGTGCTTTGGGAAGGTGAAGGGTTGGTGGAAATCAATACAGCCCGGGACTTTGAAACATGTCTGTCCCTTCAAACAAAGCTATTCTATAGAGAGCGGGGAGGGTCCGGGTGGGAGGGGAGGGGTTCGGAGGGTCGGATTACACGGTGAAGGGGTCGCGGGGAGGGGAAGGGGGTCGCACACACACACACACACACACACACAGAGCTTTGATCTGGTGCCGCTGTGCTTCCTATGGGAATCGATACTGCGCACCCCTGCAGACAAGATAATGTTTTCAACGTCCTGTGATGGTGACACATGACCTGGCTCGGGATATCAGAACACACACATACATACATACACGCACACGCACACACACACACACACACACACACACACACACACACTCTCCCTCAAAGTGAGTACAGAGCGATGCACACACCCAAAGGGATGTGGTGACAAAGCTCTGCTGACCAGCTGACCCCCTGACCCCCTGACATCCTGACATCCTGACCCACACCCAGACAGGAGAGCCTTTGTTGGGGGGCGCTCTACCGGACAAGAGGCCCTCTGTTCTGGTCCTGGGTCGACTCTACTGTCGTACCATGTGTACAATGTATATATTAGATGTGTATACTAGATATATATATACTGTATTACACTGTGTACACACTGGATATATTACTGTGTGTACTGGATATATTAGGGAGGGAGGGGAGAGAGAGAGAGAGAAAGGGAGGGAGAGAGGGATGGAGAGAGGGAGGGATGGAGAGAGAGAGAGCGAGAAAGGGAGGGAGAGAGGGATGGAGAGAGGGATGGAGGGAGGGATGGAGGGAGAGAGAGAGAGAGAGAAAGGGAGGGAGAGGGAGGGATGGAGAGAGAGAGCAGGAGGGAGAGAGAAGGGAGTGAGAGAGAGAGCGGGACGGGGAGAGAGGGAGAGAAGGAGAGAGAGAGGGAGAGAGGGATGGGGAGAGAGGGATGGGGAGAGAGGGGAAAGAGGGAGGGAGAGAGAGAGAGAGAGAGAGTGAGAGAGAGAGAGAGAGGGAGGGGGGGAGGGAAAAAGGGATTGAGGAAATGAGGAAAGGAGGGAGGGAGAGAGGGATGGAGAGAGAGAGAGAAAAAGAGAGAGTGAGAAAGGGAGGGAGGTAGAGAGGGGTGGGAGGTCTCACCCTGAACTGCCCCCCGTTGCCGTCGTCCAGCTCCAGGATGTATCCCTCCACGGCGATGGTGGACAGGGGAGGCTGTTTCCATGACAACGTGGCACTGTTGTTCTGCGTGCAGCATTCCTCCAGCTGGAGCATGGGGGGGGCCGGGACTGAGCACACACACACACGCACGCACACACACACACACACACACACACACACACACACACACACACACACACACACACACACACACTCTTATGGTCTCTTCCAGATATATATACAGTGTACTATATATTATGCCATATATATTCAATGTACTAAATAATTGTTACACAGGTACACACACACCCACACACCCACAGGTACACACACCCACACACACACACACACACACACATACACACACACACACACACACACCCTGTCTCACCCTTCATCTGAACGAAGTCCAGCTGGTGGATGGTGAGCAGCAGCGGTCCGCTGTCCAGAGTCAGGTCGAAGTCACTGCTCATCCGGGGAGTCAGGGTGCCCTTCCCCCACTGGCCCTCCGTCACGTGCACACGCCTGATCAGAGCGTCCGAGATCTGAGGAGCAGGAGGAGGAGGTGGGGGGAGGAGGAGGAGGAGGTGGTGAGGGGAGGAGGGGAGGAGAGAGGGAGGAGGAGGGGAGGAGGAGGAGGAAGAGGAGGAGGAGGGGGGAGGAGGAGGAGGGAGGAGGAGGAGGTGGTGGGGGAGGAGGAGGAGGAGGGGGAGAGGGGAGGAGGAGGAGGAGGAAGAGGAGGTGGGGGAGGAGGAGGAGAAGGTGGTGGGGGGAGGAGGGGAAGGAGACGAGGACAAGGAGGAGGAGTAAGAGGAGGAGGAGGAAGAGGAGTAAGAGGAGGAGGGGTAGGAGGAGGAAGAGGAGGAGGAAGAGGAGTAAGAGGAGGAGGAGGAAGAGGAGTAAGAGGAGGAGGAGAGGGAGGAGGGAGGAGGAGGAGGAGAGGGAGGAGAGGGAGGAGGGAGGAGGGGGAAGAGAAGGAAAAACTGACATGAGCAGAGTCCAATCTACCGTCTCTTATAGTATCAATGTGCTTCCCAGTGAAACAGGATGCATCCACAACCAGGAACGTTTTAGTTGGCAGTGGCTCAATACAAAGATAATAACTATAAAGTACATTTCCTTTTTCATGTTGATGTTGTTAAAGGTCTGACTCTCTCGTCCATTCAGCTCAGTTACATAAGCAACACGTTTGTTTGTTTAACATTTTTGTTTCCAATGAAACACAGATATTAGACACCACCACCACACCACCTAAATGCAATTGGACAGAATGTGTGTGTCCAGGCTGGGGTTTGAACCTACAACCTTTGAGCGGGGAGTCAAACAAACCACGAGACTATCCTGTCTCTAGGACCAGGTAGGGGTTCAGGGTTTCTTCCTCAGGGACGCCTACAGATAATGATATAATAATGAATAATTGGTTCTAGGTTCAAATCCCCAATGTCTGCGGTCCAACACCGACAGTATTTGACTCCCCACGCAAAAAGGGGTCCTGGGTTTGAATCCGTCACGGCCATTGCCTCCCAGCTGGAAGGCTGTGGGTTCCCCCGCCCCCGGACCCGGACCCTGGCTAACCTGTAGGAAGCCGCTGGGGTCGTTCTCCTTGATGACCTCCAGGCAGTACTCCATCAGGCCTGTGGTCTGCCTCAGCTTCACCGTGCAGTGGGAGATCTGGTCCCTCACCACCTGGAGAGGGAGAGGGAGGGGTGGTGTCACAGTGTGTAGGGAGACAAACACCACAACCCTGGTTAAACTCACCCACTAACTAGCTAGCTAACCACATAACTAACTAACTACCGAACCAAATAACCAACTAAGTACCAAACCAAACAACTGGCTGACTGACGAACCAAATAACTGACAAACTAGAGTCACCAAAAGCATCACTAATCACCCTCTGTGTTCTGCACCCAAGGGCTCAAGAGACCAGAGAGAGAGAGACCCTTAATTATCTGGATATATTTCGTTTTTGGACAACAAAAGCACAATTCTGCTGTCGATCATTTGGTACATTTTACATTTACTCTTATTTATATATTTGCTTGCAATGTTGCACATTTCTTCATTGGAGAATATCTGTAATTGTACAGACATTTTTGCTTTGGAAGTGTAAACGTATGTTTCATGTGCCAATAAAGCTCTTTGAATTGAATTGAATTGAGAGAGAGAGAGATCTGCAAGTTTAATGCCAGCTATAGAGAAACAGAGTGAAAGAGAGAGTGAGAAGTAAAGAGAGAGAGAGAGAGAGAGCGAGAGAGAGGCAGATTGAGAGGTAGAGAGAGAGAGGCCAAGAGAGAGGTGAGATATGCAAGTGTAATGCCAGCTCTAGAGAAATAGAGGGAAAGTTATAGAGAGGGCGAGAGAACGAAAGAGCCGTGAAGAGAGAGAGAGGTAATAGAGTGATAGAGGGATAGAGAGTGAGAGAGAGAGGGTGAGAGAGAGAAAGAGAAAGAGAGAGAGAGAGACAGAGAAGAGACTGAGAGACGAATGTCAAAGACAGAGAGATAGAGAGAGAGAGAGAGAAGAGACTGAGAGAAGACTGTCAAAGAGAGAGAGTGAGAAACAGAGAAAGAGAGAGCGAGAGAGAGCGAGAGAGAGAGAGAGAGAGAGAGGGGGAACGAGACTTGCAATCTAATGCCCGCTCTCTCCTAGATGAGTCTCAGAGGCTCGCCGTCATTGGGCAACACCTCCAGAATCTACCCGGAGACTCCAGCCCGCGTTCTCCTCCAGACTCGCTGGGCGGAACGCGGATACCGAAAGCGTCCTCTTCTGGACCGAACCTGCCTCTCCTCTCCCGTCAGCGGAGGAGAGGGATGCTGCTGCTGGTCTGGCGGTTGCTAGGTAACAGCAACACTTCTTCAACACTTCACTTGGCAGAAGAGGAGAATCCTTTGCCCGGAGAATTCTACGAAGTATGATTCCACGAAAAATATGAAAATATATATTCTGATGATGGGAGTGACCCCTTCATCGCCTGCCTGGCTCACACACACACACACGCACGCACGCACACACACACACACACACACACACCTACTCAGTCAGATTATGCAAAGCAGAGAATGCATACGAGGCTATAGGCTAGGCCAGTATAGGACAGGAAGGGCTAGTATGGACTAGGGCTAGGCTAGGGCCTAGTTAGACTAGGATATACACAACGAGGTTAGTCTAGGATACACAGAGGCTAGTGGAGGCTAGGCTAGGCTAACCGCCTACCTATAGCCCACTCACAGATCCGAGCTGTACCTGCATGTCCTGCGTTGATCGTCCAGATTGATCTTGCCATGCCCCCTCCTCCCTCTCTCAGCTTGTATGGACGCAGAATGTAAGGGAGGAGTGAGGAGGGAGAGGGGGGGGGGGGGGGGGAGAGACGTCCAGCAGGGGTGACCGGGTGTTCAGTGCTCCCTGGATCAGCAACCAGAACACGACTGCAGAGTCAGGGCCGTTAAATCTGTCGTCTCCACCGCTGCAGCCACCGGGCCAGGCACCGCCCGTCCGGGGAAGAGCTGGTGTTTCCTCACTGACACGCACGCAGGAACGCACGCACACACGCACACACACACACACAAATGCACACAAACTCCACTAGTGCGTCACACACACACACACACACAACACACACCCACACACACAACACACCCCTGTGCGTCACACACACACATACCACACACACACACACACACACACCTGAACATACACACACGCACACAGAGACACACGCATGCACATACGCACACACACACACCTGAACACAAAACACACACACACCCCCCCACACGCGCACACCACACACACACACACACACACACACACACACAACACACACAAAACCCAGACTGTAACCCCTTAGTCACACACACACAGACACAACACACACATCCATTAGTAGTCCACAACACAATCACGCACAACAACTTGGAACACACACCCCCCATAGTCACACACAGTACAACACCCCTGTCTCTCTGTCTCTCTCTGTACCTCTTCTCTCTCTCTCCCTGTCTCTCTGTCCTCTCCTCTCTCTCCTCTGTCTCTCTGTCTCTCTCTGTCTGTCTCTGTCTCTGTCTGTCTCTCTCTGTCCTCCATCTTGGGTCTTATGGAGCCCCGGAGGAAGCAGCTGATATAAAAAGGAAGAAGACTCCGTGTTGTGTTGTTCCCTCCCAGCTCAACAACACCAGGTAGCAGAGGAAGAGGAGGAGGAGGAGGAGCAGGCAACGTGATTTAAACCAGAATTTAACCTGAGTTACCGCCTGCCAGCGGTAGGCGGTAACAAACACATGCGCACGCTCAGGTGCACTTAGAGACGCACCCACACACAGATCCATGCACGTACACACCTGTCTCGTCCCTAACACACACACACACACACACACACACACACACCCACACACAGATCCATGCACGTACACACCTGTCTCGTCCTTAACACACACACACACATACACACACACACACACACACACACACACACACACACACACACACAGATAAATAATGATTGCAAGGATAGAACATGTTGTGTAAATGGGCCACTCTCTCCCTCTCTCTCTCCCCCCCCCCCTCCCCCCCTCTCTCTCTCTCTCTCTCTCTCTCTCTCTCTCTCCCTATCGGCCTCTTTCTTGCCCACTCTCTCTCTCCCTCTCTATCTCCCTCCATCTCTCTCTTTCTCGCCCTCTCTCTCTCCCCTCTTCCCTTAATATATCTCTCTCTCATGATTACTAGGGCACTGCGGTACTCCTGACCTGTTCTGGCTGCAGTCTCCTAACCTCGCTCTCCCTCAATCTCTTTCTCTCACTCTCCATCTCCATATCTCTCCCTCCCTCCCTCCCTCCATCTCTCTCTCTCTCTCTCTCTCTCTCTCTCTCTCTCTCTCTCTCCCTCCTTCTGGCCACAGTCTCTTAACCTGACTCGTTGTCCATTCATTTGTATTTCTATTATTGTTAATCTATTGACATGTTATTATCTACCGTTTCAGAGGCAATGTCATGCGTTTTCAACGCTTCGAGCGTCGCTTAGTAACCATGCCTGCCGTAACCATGGCGATGACAGCAATTAGACGACAACGTTCGGGTGCCGGTCCACGCCATCCGTGAAACAATGGAACGCTTCCGTTGATCGGCCCGGCACACACACACACACACACACACGCGCACGCGCGCACACACACACACACACACACACACAGACCAGCCACTAGCTACCAGAGTGGAAAGCCTCAGGGCCCACTGTCCCTCACAATATGCATCATCAGTCATGTGACATGAGTGATACACCCGGTAATCCTACACTAGTACCCGCCTGGAAGAGAGGGAGGAGGGCGAGCGAGATAGAGAATGAGGCAGAGACACACGGAGATCTATAGACATAGGGAGAGAGAGATAGAGGGAGAGAAAGAGAGACACAAAGAGGGAGACGGAGAGAGAGAAAGAGATGTATTGTGATAGAAAAAGACAGAGAGCATAGAGATCAACGGATAGAATGAGAGAAAGAGATTGAGAAATAATTGAGAAAAAGAGTGATAGATAGATAAATAGATAGATAGAGCAAAGGAGAGAGAGTGTGGGGTTGGGGGGGGGGGGGTTGAAACTCATCTGGGGCCACAGAGAGAGAAGCCTCCATTACAGAGAGGTCACACAGAGGGGTTAACCTCACTGCACACCTGCTGACCTCACAGAGACACCAGCAGCCAGACAGACAGAACCCATCAAAACCTGGAGACCGCCGGCGCGACCGCATGGACCTGGAGCCATCTATTATACCACACCTGGAATCCCGTTCTTAAAAAGAAATACCTGTTTGTTTTGTGATGTTTATTGCACATAGTTTTATTGCAGATTATTGTAGAGAGCGAGATCTTGTCTGTATATATTTATCTGCTGTATCTACTTTATCGACTGTAACATCTGAATTTCCCATTGGGGATGAATAAAGAGTTTTCCTTATCCTTGAGTTATTTATAAGATGCTTTCACCAAAGGGACTTCCAGTTCATTGTAGAAGCATGTTGTCATTAAAGAGAAGGTATGTAAGGCAAAGCAGGTTAGGCTGTTGGTTAGGCTATGGGTTAGGCTACGGGTTAGGCTACAGATTAGCCTACAGGTTAGGCTGTGGGTTAGGCTACGGTTAGGCTAGCAGTCAAATTGCTCTATGCTGCTCCCTGTTTATTTATAGGAACCTGCAATTAGGCAGACAAATTATAGATGGCAGGTGTTTGGATAGAGATGAAGAGAGACAGACAGATGGAAGAGAAGAAAGACAGTGTAAGACAGAGAGATAGAGACAGAGGACAGGGTAAATTGGATCAGAGAAAGACAAGGAAGGAGAGAGAGAGAGAATGAGGAGCAACAGTTGAAGCGAGAGAGAGAGGTGGGGGGGGAGAGTGACAGAGATGGAACAACCTTCGCGTCGGCAAACTGGAAGGTTGCTGGTTCGATCCCCTAGCCAAGTGTCGAGGTGTCCCGTGAGCAAGACAACTCACACCTAACTGCCCCTAATGAGCTGGCTGCTTGCCATGCATGGTTGACACTGCCAGTCGGTGTATGAATAGTTGTGTGTGTGTAATGAATGTACATGAATGGGTGAATGTGAAGGCGATTATTGTTCAAAGCCGCTTTTGAGAAGCCACAGGTCTGAAAATATATAAATAGAAACGCAGTCCATTTACCAGGGAGAGAAGGGAGAGAGGAAGAGATGGGGAGAGAGGAAGAGTTGCTCTCTGTAATGCTTAGTCGGAGGTGACAAGTCGATTGACAGGCCTCCCA
Source organism: Coryphaenoides rupestris (assembly GCA_002895965.2). Taxonomy (NCBI): domain Eukaryota; kingdom Metazoa; phylum Chordata; class Actinopteri; order Gadiformes; family Macrouridae; genus Coryphaenoides; species Coryphaenoides rupestris. The sequence continues at coordinate 266,585 of PIJE02000347.1, forward strand.
GCGGGTGCTGGATGTGCGCCCCAGGTGATGGCGTCGTTGGGAATTCACTTTGAGTCGAGCCGGGGGCTGGTGCCTCCTCCTCCTCCTCATCCTCCTCGCTACACAAGACCCCTTCATCCTGCGCCCCCTACAGGTGAGGAGACGCATCGCGCATGACACACAGGACTGACTCTGTGGGGCTCTGTCACGGGAACACACCGTACTGACCTATGGGGTGTGAAGTTCGTTTCAGTCCATAGACAAATTCTATATTTTATCACCAGGTGTCGATGAGTTACGACAAGCTATTCCCAAATCTGCCCTACAGCTGACGATAATGTTTCTAATCAGCATCCCACCCGGTGGTAAATAGAGAGGAGGGTGAGGGGGTGGAGGGGGGGAGGGGGAAGGGGGGGGGCCGGTGGTAAATAGAGAGAGACCCTTTAAAAAAACAAGTCTGCCCAACAACAACGGAGTCTAAAACGGTCCAAAAAAATCCACTTCCCGAGACTTTGTTTTCTCAAACTTCCAGCCAATCAAACTTCCTGCCACCTCATCCCGGTCACCACGGTGACAGGGGGAGCTTTGGCATCAGCTGGCCTCAAGCTCCGACCGTTGCTAGGCGATGCCACCGACAACTTACAGCTCCCTTCCTGGTTACGGCCGCCGCCACCTCCTCTCCTCAAAACATATATTCTCTCCTTCTCTCTGCGTACATGCAATCAGCCAGACTATGAATGAACATTTAATCAGCGTCCTCTGGTGTGTGGTGACGGATCCCTTGCGTGGGCATTTTAAACGAATATATTAAAGAATGACTTTGTAGAGTGAATGATTGAAGAGGCAGGGGGTGCCACCGAAACCACAGCAAACCTCCGGGGGAACGGGTTCAAAACAGAACCACGTGACCAGCCACACAAAAGAGTACCGGGAGGCTTTTAACCGACCAGTTTTAACCGACCAGCGAAACATGAGCCGCTAAGCCGCTAGGCCGCTAGGCTACAAGCTAACGAGGCTCAGGGCGTCTCGTCGACTGCTTGTTAGCCCCACCTCCAAGTCTTCAATGACTAGGGACCCACACTGTCCACCTCACACCCCCCCCCATGACCCCAAGGGCCACAATATCTCCATCTCCTCGAGAACCAGGCGGCCCTTAGAGATTCACGTGTTAAATGAGACACAAGCTAACACACAGTTATGATTCACTTGAGGATTCTTCTGCTTCTTCTTCTTCTTCTTCTTCCAAGAAGTACAGTAAATATCGGAGAGTGACTCATATCAAGTCAGGGCGTTTCACAGGAACAAGGGAACATCGCGAGCGGAGGAGAGAGAAGGCGCGATGCGGAGCTCTTCTCTAGACGCGACAGATGGAGCGATTTTGAAGGTTCCTGTGTGGTGTCGTGTAGAGTTACGAAAACCGCTCTCCGTCCTTCTAGACCGTCGAACGTCTAGCTCGATGTAAACGTGTGTCTGTCAAATCTTTATCTCTTCCCCATCCCTCAAACCGAAATTGCTTTTTCAAATCGTTCTCGGGAAAAGCGAAACACTAAACGGAACGCCCGTCGCTCAGTGGTTCTCGTGCACGGGTGATTTAACCACCTCCCATCATCAATGGCTGGCATGCCGTATGTATTAATATAACATACACACACAAACACACACACACACACACACACACACCTTGGATGGCCTGTGTGTGCATGTGTGTGTTTGTGTGTGTTTGTGTGTGTGTGTGTGTGTGTGTGTGACTGTACTTGTCGGCTCCACCAGAAACGTATGAGGAACCTTAATTCTACAGACCGTCCAGGCGTGAAATTGGATGTTGTACAGCAGAAATGTATCTCTCCCTCCTCCTCATCCTCTCCCTCCTCCTCATCCTCCACCCTTCCTCCTCCACCTCCTTTACCTCCCTCCTCCTCCTCCTTCTGTACCTCCTCCTCCCTCCTCTCTCCCTCCACCTTCCTCTCCTCGCCACCCTCCACCCCTCTCTTCCTCGCCACCTCCTCTCCTCCCTCCTCCTCAACTTCCTCTCCCTCCACCACTCTCCTCCTTTCCTCCATTCTCCTCCTCCTCCCCTTTCTCTCCCTATCTCCCCTCCTCCCCCTCCTCCCTCCTCCTCCTTCCCCTCCCCCCCCATCTCCCGCAAGACACACACGCACACACACACACACACACACACACACTAATTGGTTGAGGAAGCCCAGTGTTATCACAGCTTTCATCTCTCTGATATTCAATATACTAAATGATCCTCACACCACACGGGGGGCATCCAAAAATTAAGTTTGAATGTCATACAAACATCTCCTGTGGCTGGATAAACACACACACACACACACACACAATCACACAGACACACACACAAACACACACACACACACACACACACAACACACACACACACACACACACACACACACACACACACACACACACACACACACACACACAAGCACACTACTTCCATGTTCCTGCTGTTGTTGTTTTGTTGTTGTTGTTGCTGACGTTGTCGTTGTTGTAGATGACAGGTGATGATAGATGAGCTGGATTTGCTGTGCAGTCAGAGTGTGCTTTGTTGAGCTGCACGATCTCCGTGTCTCTGAGATGTAGTTAACTCTCATGTACCGACGCAAGTAGGAATCATGATTCTTATTTTCTGTACGTATTCTGTATTCTGATCTAGTAATCATACATCTAGGTGGCATAAAATGTCCCATTTAATGCTCATTGGATCAGTTGACGTAACTTTTTCAAATATATAAACTACATCATCTTATACACATTTTACTCTGCTTTCATTCCATCATTTGCACATCCACCAGAAACGTATGAGGAACCTTAATTCTACAGACCGTCCAGGCGTGAAATTGGATGTTGTACAGCAGAAATGTATCTCTCCCTCCTCCTCATCCTCTCCCTCCTCCTCACCTCCTCCTCCTCATCCCCCACCACCCCCTTTCCTCCTCCACCTCCTTTCCTCCCTCCCCCCCTCCTTCTTCCTCCTCCTCCTCCTCTACCCACTCCACCTTCCTCTCCCCCTCACCACCCTCCACCCCTCTCTTCCTCCCACCCTCCTCTCCCCCTCCTCCTCCCTTCCCTCCTCCCTCCCCCTCTCCCTCCTTCCCTCCCTTCTCCTCCTCCTCCCCTCTCCTCCTCCTCCTCCTCCTCCCCACCCTCCTCCCTCCTCCTCACCCTCTCTCCTCCTCCCTCCTCCCCCCCCCCATCTCCCGCAAGACACACACGCACACACACACACACACACACACACACTAATTGGTTGAGGAAGCCCAGTGTTATCACAGCTTTCATCTCTCTGATATTCAATATACTAAATGATCCTCACACCACACGGGGGGGCATCCAGAAATTAAGTTTGAATGTCATACAAACATCTCCTGTGGCTGGTTAAACACACACACACACACACACACACACACACACACACACACACACACACACACACACACACACACACACACACACACACACCACACACACACACACACACACACACACACACACACACACACACACACCAAGCACACTACTTCCATGTTCCTGCTGTTGTTGTTTTGTTGTTGTTGTTGTTGCTGACGTTGTCGTTGTTGTAGATGACAGGTGATGATAGATGAGCTGGATTTGCTGTGCAGTCAGAGTGTGCTTTGTTGAGATGCACGATCTCCGTGTCTCTGAGATGTAGTTAACTCTCATGTACCGACGCAAGTAGGAATCATGATTCTTATTTTCATATTATGATTCTGTACGTATTCTGTATTCTGATCTAGTAATCATACATCTAGGTGGCATAAAATGTCCCATTTAATGCTCATTTGATCAGTTGACGTAACTTTTTCAATTATATAAACTACATCATCTTATACACATTTTACTCTGCTTTCATGCCATCATTTGCACACACCGCCTAAGGCACAGCAGGACCCTGATGTGGCGGAGAGAGGGAGGGATGGAGAGGAGAGGGGAGAGGAGGAGAAGGGAGGAGAGAGAGGGGAGGGAGGGAGGGAGAGAGAGAGAAGGAGAGAGGAGGGATGGGGGAGAGAGGGAGGGGAGAGGAAAGAGGGAGGGAGAGGAGGAAGGGAGAGGAGGGAGAGAGAGGGAGGGAGAGAGAGAGAGAGAGAGAGAGAGAGAGAGAGAGAGGGAGGGATGGAGGGAAAAAGGGATTGAGGAAATGAGGAAAGGAGGGAGGGAGAGAGGGATGGAGAGAGAGAGAGAAAAAGAGAGAGTGAGAAAGGGAGGGAGGTAGAGAGGGGTGGGAGGTCTCACCCTGAACTGCCCCCCGTTGCCGTCGTCCAGCTCCAGGATGTATCCCTCCACGGCGATGGTGGACAGGGGAGGCTGTTTCCATGACAACGTGGCACTGTTGTTCTGCGTGCAGCATTCCTCCACTAGATCACACACACACACACACACCCACACACACACACACACACACACACACACACACACACACACACACACACACACACACACACACACACACTCTTACGGTCTCTTCCAGATGTATATACAGTGTACTATATATTTTGCCATATATATTCAATGTACTGAGTAATTGTTACACAGGTACACACACACACACACACACACACACACACCCACACACCCACACCCACAGGTACACACACACCCACACACCCACAGGTACACACACCCTGTCTCACCCTTCATCTGAACGAAGTCCAGCTGGTGGATGGTGAGCAGCAGCGGTCCGCTGTCCAGTGTCAGGTCGAAGTCACTGCTCATCCGGGGAGTCAGGGTGCCCTTCCCCCACTGGCCCTCCGTCACGTGCACACGCCTGATCAGAGCGTCCGAGATCTGAGGAGCAGGAGGAGGTGGGGGGAGGAAGAGGAGGGAGGGAGTGGGGGGAGGAGGAGGAGGAGGAGAGGGGAGGAGGAGGAGGAGGAGGGAGGAGAGAGGAGGAGGAGGGGAGGAGGAGGAGGTGAGGGAGGAGGAGGAGGTGGTGGGGGGAGGATGGGGAGGAGGACGAGCGGGAGGGAGAGGAGGAGGAGGAAGAGGAGGTGGGGGAGGAGGAGGAGGAGTTGAGGGAGGGGGAGGAGGAGGAGGAGGTGGTGGGGGGAGGAGGGGAAGGAGATGAGGATGAGGAGGAGGTGTGGGAGGAGGAGGAGGGAGGAGGTGGTGGGGGGAGGATGGGGAGGAGGATGAGCGGGAGGAGGAGGAGGAGGAAGAGGAGGTGGGGAGGAGGTGGGGAGGAGGAGGAGAAGGAGGAGGTGGGGGAGGAGGAGGAGGAGGAGGAGGGAGGCGGGAGGAGGGGAAGAGAAGGAAAAACTGACATGAGCAGAGTCCAATCTACCTTCTCTTATAGTAATCAATGTGCTTCCCAGTGAAACAGGATGCATCCTCAACCAGGAACGTTTTAGTTGGCAGTGGCTCAATACAAAGATAATAACTATAAAGTACGTTTCCTTTTCATGTTGATGTTGTTAAAGGTCTGACTCTCTCGTCCATTCAGCTCAGTTACATAAGCAACACGTTTGTTTGTTTAACATTTCTGTTTCCTATGAAACACAGATATTAGACACCACCACCCACACCACCTAAATGCAATTGGACAGAATGTGTGTGTCCAGGCTGGGGTTTGAACTAACAACCTTTGAGCGGGGAGTCAAACAAACCACAAGACTATCCTGTCTCTAGGGACCAGGTAGGGGTTCAGGGTTTCTTCCTCAGGGATGCCTACAGATAATGATATAATAATGAATAATTGGTTCTAGGTTCAAATCCCATGTCTGCGTCCAACACCTACAGGTATTTGACTCCCACGCAAAAAGGGGTTCTGGTTTGAATCCGTCAGCTGAAGGCTGTGGGTTCCCGGGCCCCCGGACCCGACCCTGCTAACCTGTAGGAAGCCGCTGGGGTCGTTTCCTTGATGACCTCCAGGCAGTACTCCATCAGGCCTGTGGTCTGCCTCAGCTTCACCGTGCAGTGGGAGATCTGGTCCCTCACCACCTGGGAGGAGGAGGGGTGTGTCACAGTGTGTAGGGAGACAAACACCACAACCCTGGTTAAATCACCCACTAACTAGCTAGCTAACCACATAACTAACTAACAACCGAACCAAATAACCAACTAAGTACCAAACCAAACAACTAGCTAACGGACGAACCAAATAACTGACAAACTAGAGTCACCAAAAGCATCACTAATCACCCTCTGTGTTCTGCACCCAAGGGCTCAAGAGACCAGAGAGAGAGGGACAGACAGAGAGACAGAGAGAGACCCTTAATTATCTGGATATATTTTTCGTTTTTGGACAACAAAAGCACAATTCTGCTGTCGATCATTTGGAAGTACATTTTACATTTACTCTTATTTATACATTTGCTTGCAATGTTGCACATTTCTTCAATGGAGAATATCTGTAATTGTACAGACACTTTGCTTTGGAAGTGTAAACGTATGTTTCATGTGCCAATAAAGCTCTTTGAATTGAATTGAATTGATGAATGAATTGAATTGAATTGAATTGAATGAATTGAATTGAATTGAATTGAATTGAATTGAAATTGAATTGAATGAATTGAGAGAGAGAGATCTGCAAGTTTAATGCCAGCTATAGAGAAACACAGTGAAAGAGAGAGTGAGAGAAGTAAAGAGAGAGAGAAGAGAGCGAGAGAGGCAGATTGAGAGGTAGAGAGAGAGAGGTCAAGAGAGAGGTGAGATATGCAAGTGGTAATGCCAGCTCTAGAGAAATAGAGGGAAAGTTATAGAGAGGCGAGAGAGCGAAAGAGCCGTAAAGCGAGAGAGTGATAGGCGGATAGAGAGAGCGAAGAGGAGAGAGAGAGAGAGAGAGAGAGAGAGAAAGACAGAGACAGAGAAGAGACTGAGAGACGAATGTCAAAGACAGAGCGATAGAGAGAGAGAGAGAGAGAGAGAGAGAGAGAGAGAAGAGACTGAGAGAAGACTGTCAAAGAGAGAGAGTGAGAAAGAGAGAGAGAGAGAGAGAGAGAGAGAGAGAGAGAGAGAGAGAGAGAGAGAGAGAGAGAGAGAGAGAGAGAGAGAGAGAGAGAGAGAGAGGGGGAACGAGACTTGCAATCTAATGCCCGCTCTCTCCTAGATGAGTCTCAGAGGCTCGCCGTCATTGGGCAACACCTCCAGAATCTACCCGGAGACTCCAGCCCGCGTTCTCCTCCAGACTCGCTGGGCGGAACGCGGATACCGAAAGCGTCCTCTTCTGGACCGAACCTGCCTCTCCTCTCCCGCCTCGCTCTCCCGTCAGCGGAGGAGAGGGATGCTGCTGCTGGTCTGGCGGTTGCTAGGTAACAGCAACACTTCTTCAACACTTCACTTGGCAGAAGAGGAGAATCCTTTGCCCGGAGAATTCTACGAAGTATGATTCCACGAAAAATATGAAAATATATATTCTGATGATGGGAGTGACCCCTTCATCGCCTGCCTGGCTCACACACACGCACGCACGCACCACACACACACACACACACACACACCTACTCAGTCAGATTATGCAAAGCAGAGAATGCATACGAGGCTATAGGCTAGGCCAGTATAGGACAGGAAGTGCTAGTATGGACTAGGGCCTAGGTAGACTAGGATATACACAACGAGGTTAGTCTAGGATACACAGAGGCTAGTGGAGGCTAGGCTAGGCTAGGCTAGGCTAACCGCAGCTACCTATTAAAAGAAGCCATCGCCGTAATGACTCCGGGGGGGGGAAACAAGCTAGCAGCTGGAGCGGAATCAAACAACACGCTCGTAGCGCCACGCTGCGCACCGCGGAAGCTAATGCGTTTTAATCAGCCGCTAATGCTCGCGCTATTAATCAGCTGCTTTCAATCAGGAGTGTTTTTCTGATGCTATGTTTAGCATCAGAAAAATGACATGGGGCTGATCTTCATCATCATCCTCTTCATCCTCATCCCCTTCATCATCATCACCATCATCATCATCCCCATCTTACTGTATTTGTCCAAAGGGTCATGTGATGTCATTTAGGAGCGGGTCAGGGGTCAGGGGTCAAGGGTCATCTTGCCATCTTGCTGCCCAAGGATGTTGGTATACAGTTCAGGCTGCAGACGTTTGGGGCTCAAACCTGTCTGTCTGTCTGTCTGTCTGTCTCTCTGTCTGTCTCTCTGTCTGTCTCTGTCGTGTTAATGTACCACCTGATAAATAATGATTGCAAGGATAGAACATGTTGTGATTACTAGGGCACTGCGTACTCTCTCTCTCTCACTCTCCATCTCCATATCTCTCCCTCCCTCCCTCCCTCCATCTCTCTCTCTCTCTCTCTCTCTCTCTCTCTCTCCCTCCTTCTGGCCACAGTCTCTTAACCTGACTCGTTGTCCATTCATTTGTATTTCTATTATTGTTAATCTATTGACATGTTATTATCTACCGTTTCAGAGGCAATGTCATGCGTTTTCAACGCTTCGAGCGTCGCTTAGTAACCATGCCTGCCGTAACCATGGCGATGACAGCAATTAGACGACAACGTTCGGGTGCCGGTCCACGCCATCCGTGAAACAATGGAACGCTTCCGTTGATCGGCCCGGCACACACACACACACACGCACACACGCGCGCACACATACACACAGACCAGCCACTAGCTACCAGAGTGGAAAGCCTCAGGGCCCACTGTCCCTCACAATATGCATCATCAGTCATGTGACATGAGTGATACACCCGGTAATCCTACACTAGTACCCGCCTGGAAGAGAGGGAGGAGGGCGAGCGAGATAGAGAATGAGGCAGAGACACACGGAGACCTATAGACATAGGGAGAGAGAGATAGAGGGAGAGAAAGAGAGACACAAAGAGGGAGACGGAGAGAGAGAAAGAGATGTATTGTGATAGAAAAAGACAGAGCATAGAGATCAACAGATAGAATGAGAGAAAGAGATTGAGAAATAATTGAGAAAAAGAGTGAGAGATAGATAAATACATAGATAGAGAGCAAAGGAGAGAGAGTGTGGGGTTGGGGGGGGGGCGGCGGTTGAAACTCATCTGGAGCCACAGAGAGAGAAGCCTCCATTACAGAGAGGTCACACAGAGGGGTTAACCTCACTGCACACCTGCTGACCTCACAGAGACACCAGCAGCCAGACAGACAGAACCCATCAAAACCTGGAGACCGGATCGGCGGCGACCGGCATGGACCTGGAGCCATCTATTATACCACACCTGGAATCCCGTTCTTAAAAAGAAATACCTGCTTGTTTTGTGATGTTTATTGCACATAGTTTTATTGCAGATTATTGTAGAGAGCGAGATCTTGTCTGTATATATTTATCTACTGTATCTACTTTATCGACTGTAACATCTGAATTTCCCATTGGGGATGAATAAAGAGTTTTCCTTATCCTTGAGTTATTTATAAGATGCTTTCACCAAAGGGACTTCCAGTTCATTGTAGAAGCATGTTGTCATTAAAGGGAAGGTATGTAAGGTAAGGCAGGTTAGGCTGTTGGTTAGGCTACGGGTTAGGCTACAGGTTAGGCTGCAGATTAGCCTACAGGTTAGGCTATGGGTTAGGCTACGGTTAGGCTAGCAGTCAAATTGCTCTATGCTGCTCCCTGTTTATTTATAGGAACCTGCAATTAGGCAGACAAATTATAGATGGCAGGTGTTTGGATGGAGATGAAGAGAGACAGACAGATGGAAGAGAAGAAAGACAGTGTAAGACAGAGAGATAGAGACAGAGACAGGGTAAATTGGACAGAGAAAGAAAGGAAGGAGAGAGAGAGAGAATGAGAGCAACAGTGAAAGCGAGAGAGAGAGGTGGGGGGGAGAGTGACAGAGATGGAACAACCTTCCGGTCTGGCAACTGGAAGGTTGCTGGTTCGATCCCCTAGCCAAGTGTCGAGGTGTCCCTGAGCAAGACAACTCACACCTAACTGCCCCTAATGAGCTGGCTGTTGCCATGCACGGTTGACACTGCCGTCGGTGTATGAATGTGTGTGTGTATGAATGAATGAATGGGTGAATGTGAGGCGATATTGTAAAGCGCTTTGAGAAGCCACAGGTCTGAAAATATATAAATAGAAACGCAGTCCATTTACCAGGGAGGGAAGGGAGAGGAGGAGATGGGGAGATGGGGAGAGAGGAAGAGTTGCTCTCTGTAATGCTTAGTTGGAGGTGACAAGTCGATTGACAGGCCTCCCAGCGGGTGCTGGATGTGCGCCCCAGGTGATGGCGTCGTTGGGAATTCACTTTGAGTCGAGCCGGGGGCTGGTGCCTCCTCCTCCTCCTCATCCTCCTCGCTACACAAGACCCCTTCATCCTGCGCCCCCTACAGGTGAGGAGACGCATCGCGCATGACACACAGGACTGACTCTGTGGGGCTCTGTCACGGGAACACACCGTACTGACCTATGGGGTGTGAAGTTCGTTTCAGTCCATAGACAAATTCTATATTTTTCGATGAGCTACGACAAGCTATTCCCAAATCTGCCCTACAGCTGACGATAATGTTTCTAATCAGCATCCCACCCGGTGGTAAATAGAGAGAGACCCTTTAAAAAAACAAGTCTGCCCAACAACAACGGAGTCTAAAACGGTCCAAAAAAATCCACTTCCCGAGACTTTGTTTTCTCAAACTTCCAGCCAATCAAACTTCCTGCCACCTCATCCCGGTCACCACGGTGACAGGGGGAGCTTTGGCATCAGCTGGCCTCAAGCTCCGACCGTTGCTAGGCGATGCCACCGACAACTTACAGCTCCCTTCCTGGTTACGGCCGCCGCCACCTCCTCTCCTCAAAACATATATTCTCTCCTTCTCTCTGTGTACATGCAATCAGAATCAGACTATGAATGAACATTTAATCAGCGTCCTCTGGTGTGTGGTGACGGATCCCTTGCGTGGGCATTTTAAACGAATATATTAAAGAATGACTTTGTAGAGTGAATGATTGAAGAGGCAGGGGGTGCCACCGAAACCACAGCAAACCTCCGGGGGAACGGGTTCAAAACAGAACCACGTGACCAGCCACACAAAAGAGTACCGGGAGGCTTTTAACCGACCAGTGAAACATGAGCCGCTAAGCCGCTAGGCCGCTAGGCTACAAGCTAACGAGGCTCAGGGCGTCTCGTCGACTGCTTGTTAGCCCCACCTCCAAGTCTCCTCGAGAACCAGGCGGCCCTTAGAGATTTTTCCACGTGGGTTACAATGAGACACCAAGCTAACACACCAAGTTATGATTCACTGGGATTCTTCTGTTTTTCTTCTTCTTCTTCTTCTTCTTCTTCTTCCAAGAGTACAGTAAATATCGGAGAGTGACTCATATCAAGTCAGGGCGTTTCACAGGAACAAGGGAACATCGCGAGCGGAGGAGAGAGAAGGCGCGAGGCGGAGCTCTTCTCTAGACGCGACAGATGGAGCAACGATCTCGAAGGTTCCTGCGTGGTGTCGTGGAGTTACGAAAAACCCGCCTCTGCCGTCCTTCTAGACCCGTCGGAACGTCCTAGCTCGATGTAAACGTGTGTCTGTCAATCTTTATCTCTTCCCATCCCTCAAACCGAAATTGCTTTTTCAAATCGTTCTCGGGAAAAGCGAAACGCTAAACGGAACGCCCGTCGCTCAGTGGTTCTCGTGCACGGGTGATTTAACCACCTCCCATCATCAATGGATGGCATGCCGTATGTATTAATATAACATACACACACAAACACACACACACACACACACACACACCTTGGATGGCCTGTGTGTGCATGTGTGTGTTTGTGTGTGTGTGTGTGTGTGTGTGTGTGACTGTACTTGTCGGCTCCACCAGAAACGTATGAGGAACCTTAATTCTACAGACCGTCCAGGCGTGAAATTGGATGTTGTACAGCAGAAATGTATCTCTCCCTCCTCCTCATCCTCTCCCTCCTCCTCATCCTCCCCCTCCTCTTCCACCCACCACCCACCCTTTCCTCCTCCACCTCCTTTACCTCCCTCCTCCTCCTCCTTCTGTACCTCCTCCTCCTCCTCTACCCAACTCCACCTTCCTCACCTCCTCAGCCACCCTCCACCCCTCTCTTCCTCTCCACCTCCTCTTCCCTCCCTCCTCCTCCAACATTCCCTCCTCCCTCCACCACTCTCCTCCTTTCCCTCCATTCTCCTCCTCCTCCCCTTTCTCTCTACCTATCTCCCCCTCCTCCCCCTCCATCCTCCTCCTCCATTCCCCTCTCCCCCCCCCCCCATCTCCCGCAAGCACACACACACACACACACACACACTAATTGGTTGAGGAAGCCCAGTGTTATCACAGCTTTCATCTCTCTGATATTCAATATACTAAATGATCCTCACACCACACGGGGGGGCATCCAGAAATTAAGTTTGAATGTCATACAAACATCTCCTGTGGCTGGTTAAACACACACACACACACACACACACACACACACACACACACACAAGCACACTACTTCCATGTTCCTGCTGTTGTTGTTTTGTTGTTGTTGTTTGCTGACGTTGTCGTTGTTGTAGATGACAGGTGATGATAGATGAGCTGGATTTGCTGTGCAGTCAGAGTGTGCTTTGTTGAGATGCACGATCTCCGTGTCTCTGAGATGTAGTTAACTCTCATGTACCGACGCAAGTAGGAATCATGATTCTTATTTTCTGTACGTATTCTGTATTCTGATCTAGTAATCATACATCTAGGTGGCATAAAATGTCCCATTTAATGCTCATTGGATCAGTTGACGTAACTTTTTCAAATATATAAACTACATCATCTTATACACATTTTACTCTGCTTTCATTCCATCATTTGCACACACCGCCTAAGGCACAGCAGGACCTGATTTGTACCCCGATGTGCTGAATCCGGAATCTCTTTGTCCGAGAATTGATTTTCAACCAAATCATGACACCATGAATCAGAATTCAATCGTGAGAGAAAACCGAAAGACTCACACCCCAGTTGTGCAGGACTTAGTTGTGTTGTGTTGGTACAGCGTCAAGTCTAAATGTAACAATGCATGTTTGGAGTTCATGCCATGCGTGTCAGAGGTCAGAGGCCAGAGGTCAGAGGTCAGTGGACGCTTACCTTCAGCTTGTGTTCGTGCTCGCTGTTGACGCGCAACAGCAGCTGGGCCTTCCGGCGGTTCAGAGCGTCGATGAGGGCGTCGCACTGTGCCACCAGACACGCCTCGAACTCCACCCCGTTCTCCTACAAAGAGATATAAAACAAATGCACACATCAAACTCCACCCCGTTCTCCTGCACAGAGGCGTGAAACAAACTCACACATCAAACTCCACCCCGTTCTCCTGCACAGAGGCATGAAACAAACTCACACATCAAACTCCACCCCGTTCTCCTACAAAGAGATATAAAACAAATGCACACATCAAACTCCACCGTGTTCTCCTACAAAGAGATATAAAACAAATGCACACATCAAACTCCACCCCGTTCTTTTACAGAGACACTTAAAACAAACACATATCAAACATACTGTACATCAAACACCACCCTGCTCTCCTACAAAGAGATGTAAAACAAGCGCACCCATCAAACTCCAACCGTTCTCCTACAGCGACAGATCCAAAAAAAACAAATAGTTGTTGAAATGTGCAAATAATAAATTTTTGTGATACATTTCTATTTTGAAAATGCATCAAAAGTCTCTTTAGTCTTTTGTCATTGTCAACATTGTTTTAATACACAGGAAAATTAATGATTTTAGTTGTTCTTACTCCACTGCGACGTGCATACATAATGCATCTCTTATTACGTGACGAATCGTTTGAGAGCTAAATAAAAAAAAACTAACAAGAAATTAACCGTTAAGCCGCAAAACCCATTTTATTAGAACGCGCTTCAAACGGCGCCAGCAGACGGGACGGAAGAACGTGTATTTCTCTTGAAGGGCTTTGACACACGGAGGCTCCATCCTAATATAATATTGGCATCGTTACGTCGCAGCAGATGCCCCGGGTGGAGCTGGTGGTGGAGGAGACGAGGGGAGGGTGGATGCAGATGGAGCGTTATTAAAGCGGTAATCTTGAACGTCTCCGTTTCGCGCTCTTTGGCGACACATATGGCGAACGGCGGTAACTGCATCCAAAGAGTGTCGCCTTAGGTGACGTCGGTCTGCTGGCAGTTGTGTTGAACGGCGGATTTAGTCTCCTTCACTTTCTCTCATGCCCTCCCCATCCCTCTCTTTTTTTTCATGTCGTCTTCTTATCTCCTTTCCTCCATTCCCTTCTCACGTCCTCTGCTATACTCTCTCCCAGATCTTATCTTCTCCTCCTCCCTTCCTTTACATTCTATCCTCACATTTCCTCATCTCATCTCCTTCCCTCATTGTGACGATAAAATCATATGTTGAAGGAGATCTCTCTTTTACCGATTACCAAACTAGTATGAGAGCAGGACACACAAATATAACACCTGAAAACTAACAACCTAACACACACACACACACACACACACACATCTCCCGTCCTGCACGTCCAGCTGGCTAGCAGAGCCATCCCGGCTGCCATGACAACTTGTTGCCAGGACGTGTTGTCATGGAGACGGACACTGGAGGCTGCGGCCTAACGTGACGGAATCACATTGGTCACAGTAACGGGAACACACACACACACACGCATACACACACGCATACACACACACACACACACACACACACACACACACACACACAAACACCCTATTGTCACAAATTCCCCAAATTATTAGTTATATTCATCCGGGGTTTTTGTTACTCGCATGTCGTGTCACTAAAACTCTTCTGTCATTCCAGATCTGGCCACGCCCCCCTTGCCATTCAATCATCTCATTCCCTTCACCTGCTTGGCCCCGCCCACCCCATCTCCTCACCTGCAGCTCATTCCGTTCACTTGCTTGGCCCCGCCCCCAACCCTCTCACCTGTAGCTCATTACCAGTATAGAGGTAACAAGTAAGGTGATTTCCTGTGTCAAAAGACAGCCCTTAAACACTGAGTGTGTGTCTCCGGGTGATATTTACAGGGTCTCTCCGTCTATACAGTCTGACGCTATATATACTGGGTGTGTAGCATATAGCTCCACGGAGACACTGGACACTGGGAGAGGCTTAAGAGCTAACCAGGGACTTAGAGCAGGCACACATGTCGTGTCTCTGTGTCTGTGTGTCTGTGTGTCTGTGTGTGTGTGTGTGTCTGTGTGTCTGTGTGTCTGTGTGTATTTCTGTCTATCTCTGTGTCTGCCAGTCAGGTTTCTCTACCTCTGTGTCGATCTGTTTATCTCTGACTGTCTGTCTATCCATCTGTCTCTGAGAGTCCGCCTGTCTGTAATACCCCTGTCTGTCTGTCTGTCTGTCTGTCTCTGTGTTCCTCCACCACCTGTCTCCCTCAATCGTGCCTCTCTCATATCATCTTCTCCTCCACTCTCAGAGTCTGTGTGAGTCTGTGCCTCCATCCCCTCCTTCCTTCAGCCTCCGCCACCCTCCACCCTTCCTCCACCGCCCTCTTCTCTCCTCCTCTCCTCCACTCCCACCCTTGTCATCCTCTTATCACGTCCTCCACCCTCAGAGACTCTCAGCCGGTCTGTCTGACTGTCTGTCTGTCTGTCTGTCTGCAGGGTGGGAGGTACAGCATCCCTCTGTACCTGTATGTGCTGCACCATGTTCTTCAGCTGGACCAGGAACTCCTTGGCCTCGGAGGCTCGGTCCGACAGGCCGGTCAGCGCCTGGGACAGCTGGCCCTGCAGGGGGGAGAACCACAGAAGAAGAAGGAGAAGAAAGAGAAGAAGAAGAAGAGTACATTAGGACGAGGCACCTTCAGACAGGAGGACAGACAAACACACATGATGGCACAGCAGTCTGTCTGTCATCTGTTCATCTGCGTGCGGACAGACGTACAAGCGTGAACGTCAGGACTCCACACACACACACACACACCACACACACACACACACACACACACACACACACACACACACACACACACACACACACACACACACACACACACACACACACACACACACACACACACACACACACACACAACAAGGACGTTCCCAGGCCAGTGGAGAACATACTGTATAGAACACATCTAGGATTATAGTCTAGTGGAGGGTCTAGTGTTACGGTGAAAGGTTGTGAGTTTGAACCTCAACAGGAGCATTACCTGTATGCACCCTTGAGCAATAAGCCCAACTCCATTTATTTATTATTTAATGAAACTTTATTTAACCAGGAAGTCCCTAAGAGACTCAAATCTCCTGGCGAAGACAGTGCACCAGCTAGCATGTCACGGCACAAAGGCACAGCAGATTATACTATACTTTAAAATCCATGTTAGGAAGAGCAAGGGAACTCTTCAGTGAGAGAGCTTTGAACTTTGAACTCTCCCAGGGAGACGACCTCATCATGAAGCTGTAGAGAGTTCTGGAGGGTCGGTCCAGGACCATAGGAGAGGAGAGAGATGCTCTACCAAGTTACAGTTAGTACTTTAGCATATTGTATGTTCTTAGATGTTGGTACTGCACTCAGAATGTCTCTTCTGCTCTTATCTCAGATATTATGCAGACAACCTCGCAATTATGAAACTGCTTCTATTAACCTTGCAACTATGAATGCTTGAAACCTGCTCTATTCTTATCTTTATGTACCACAGTTATATATTGCTGCCTCTCCTTCAACAAATGTACTCTTTGTAAGTCACTTTGGATAAAAGAGTCTGCCAAATGCCCTAAATGTAAATGTACAGTAAATGTACAGTTCCAGGAACCAAGTCCTGGTTACCCGGTACGGTTCCATCTGACATACTAACTTTCTAGTCTATTTGAGGACATGGATGAACCGGTAACTTTTGAAAGGATAAAAAGGAAGTGGCCTATGAGTGGTGGAAAAGTGTGACATCTTCCCATAATTGTCGGAAATGGAACGAATTGCTTCCGTGCGTTGGAGGCGCCCGGCGACGGGCGGACTCGTTCACAGCAGCCTGCGGGGCAGCGGTGACATTTCCACTCGCATTTTAATGTCTTATTTTTCTAAATTAGATAAAATGAGAAAAAACCTTTTTCACAATCCACACTGAGATCACTTAAGGGGTGACACACCGACCCTTTCAGACCAGTAAATAGACATTAATGGATGTGGCTGTGATGAACATTAGATCTGCAGATTCCATTCTGAAACTATTCTGAACTATTTCCACCCCCCGGGTGTTGGGGAGCAGTGGGGGGGTCATGACAGGAAATACCGTCGTTGAAGAGAGAATGATCGTTGTTTTGGGACACCACAGAAGAAGTGTTCTTCTATGCACTGGAGTGCATGGATGGAGGTTGTGAGAACATTGGGGGTGTGGGGGGGGGGGGGGCAGGGTGGTGGTGACATCAGAAGGACCCCCTCGACCCACCCCCCTGGGAACCCCTGTTCGTTTGCTCGGTTGAGTGACCCCGACAACAGCAGCAGACTCACTGGGTTCTCATTGTCCCCTGGGAGAGAGAACACACCAGAACACCATGGGTACGGTACGACGGACACAAAACACACGCAGACATGGCTCCCGCTTCCGCAGGGGGAGCAGCGGAATCAACGTATAGAAGCCTTGTGAAAACAAGCCCCACGCGACCTTTGACCTCTGACCCCCCCCCCACCCCCCCCGAAGAGTATATATGGGAAACCACGGCCGACCCGGCAGCTGCCACCAAATCGCCACGTCTCTCTTTCTCGGCTCTCAGAGAGACCGTCTCCGGTCCTGTCTCCCCCTCAGTGCCGGGGGGGAGACAGCTGAGCAAACACCGAAGAGTAAACTTTGGAAGGAAGACACTTCAGAGTTCAGATGAGCCCCCCCCTCCCCCCTCCCCCCTCTCCCCCCCTCCCCCCTTCGTCTGTTTGTCCATCTCCAAGCCACTGTACCGTTGTACTGTTGCACAGACAGACGGGAGGTCTGGGAGGACATTTCGGCAGGATTTCTAAAGTAAAGCGAGGAGGAAGACATCCGCATGACTTGGCTTGGCTGTGACAGTGATGATGATGGTGATGATGATGATGATGGTGATACAGGCGGTGGCGGTGGCGGTGGCAGTGGCAGTAGAGACATGAGTCAACAGAAACTTTAATTACACTCAACTGAAGAGCGACGGTGACAGACTGGATCGCGGAGGGGGGGGGAAGCGAGGCAGAGAATCGTGAATAGGATTGAGAGTGATTGAAAGTGGCTCTTCTGGGCTCCTCCGGCCACCAGGATACGGAGAAGAAGGTCGACGTTGCGTAGAAACCGGTTTATTACAGCAGAGTGTATTGCTAAGTTTTGACGACACCGGCGTGACAGAGCGCGGCATCAAGCACAGATCTGGAGTCCGGCGCGAAGCCCGGGTACCCGCTGAGAAAAGAGAAAACAGCATCGTGTATACAGGCTTCACTCGGGTAAACCCTGCCCTGTCTGCCTGCATCGCCATGGCTACCGCGGATGGGGTTGCCATGGCGATGCGGCGGACCCATCCTCCTCCTCAATCGGCGGCGGGAATCGCGGAACGACCGGACGGACGGGAGAGAGATGGGTCACGGTTGACCGCGCCCGTCAATCATCGGTTGATCCATGGCTCGCCCGTTTTCTATTTCTCTGTCTGTCTGTCTGTCTGTCTGTCTGTCTGTCTGACTGACTGCAGATATTGTCCAGCCGACTCCCTCCCCGACGTGTTCAGCCTCACTGAATCATCCGCAGTTCATTTCTCTCTCCGTCTCTCTCTGTGTTTATATACTATACTATTATGTAGTGTACACAGTGTTGGTCGAGTGCTCACTCGCTTGCTCTTCTGACAGTCAATCAGTCAGCCAGCCAGTCAGCCAGTCAGTCATCCAGTCAGCCAGACACTCGGTCAGTCAATCACCCAGTCAGTCAGGCCAGCCAGTCAGTCAGTCAGCCAGCCAGTCCAGTCAGCCAATCAGTCAGTCAGTCAGCCAGGCAACCAGTCTGTTCAGCTAGTCAGTCAGCCAGTCAGTTAGTCTGCCAGCCAGTCAGTCAACCAGTCATCCAGCCAGTCAGTCAGCCAGTCAGTCAGCCACCCAGTCAGCCTTTCAGTGAGCCATCCATCCATCCGTTCTGTGATTCTAGGCCGTAGCTTAGCAGCGCAGCAGCGGCGGCGTCAAAGCTTAGCTTAGCTTAGCTTAGCTTAGCGCGGGGGGGTGGAGGCGATGCTAGCGCTTCCGTTCATTCATCATCGATGTCACGGTGCGCTGGGTGACGGTCACGGGCGCGTTCGTTACGCTACGATCACGACTCACAACCGAGACGAGACGAGAAACGAGAGCGATGGAGAGAACAGAGACTCAGAGAGATGAGAGATGAGAGATGAGGGGAGAAAAAGAAGACATATAGCGGGGAGAGATAATGAAACAGTGTGAGAGAAATAGCGACAGAAAGAATGAAAGAGCGAATGGGAGAGTGAGAGAGAGAGAGAGAGAGAGAGAGAGAGAGGGAGAGAGAGAAAGAAAGTGAGAGAAAGAGAGAGGGTGAGAAAGAGAGAGAGAGAGAACGGGAGAGAGAGAGAGAGAGAGAGAGAGAAAGGGGAGAGAGAGAGAGTGAGAAAGAAAGAGAGAGAAAGAGAGAGAGGGAAAGAAAGAAAAAGAGAGAGAAAGAGAGAGAGACAGAGAGAGAGAGAATGGGAGAGAGAGAGAGAGAGAGAGAGAGAGAGAGAGAGAGAGAGAGAGAGAGGATTCCATCTTGAACTCTCGTCATATTAAGGTCATGTCACTTCCTCCTGTCTCCCGAGGGTAGCGAGCCACGTCCAACTCATCTGGAGAAGAGAGAGAGAGACTACAGAAGTAAACCATTCTGTTCTCCACAGCATCCTTCTACAGAGCGGGAGGGGCGGGGACCAATTAAGGGACTAGTAACCGACCAATAGGAGGCGGGGGGCGGGGGTGTGTAAAACCAAACACAAACATGGCCGGTCCAGAGAAGACAGGTGTGTCGTCTCAATGTTGCTTACGGTGCTTTTACAAATTCATACTCAGCGACAGACGACAATAAAAACCGAGAAGCCACCAGAGACCGAGTCCTCTGGTCCGAAAATAGACGCTGTAGTTCCCACGGCCTACTTTACAAAAACCTACCTCACACATCTGGGATAGCACCGTCTTCCCGCCCGGCTTTTGGGTTAAAAAGGAGTTTCTTTCTCCTCTCCCACCAAGACCTAATTAAGAGGTTGTTTTTAAACTATAAACTAGATTTTTGCACACAGCACAGAGCAGACCGTCGGCTGTATGCGTGAGAACGCGGCTTTCAAGCGTCAATCTTTTAAAACGTGTGTTTCATACGAGTTGAAGTGAATGAGCCGTTTAGCCTTTCACCCCAATCAACTGATCTCTGAATTCAATTCTTAAAAAAATCCCGTTCCCAAAACAGGAGTTAAACATGAGAACAAAAGAACCCTAAATGAGTGTTTTATACATATTGATCCTTTCTACCCGTGTCCGCGCCTTTTTGTCTCCTGGGAAACATGATCATCATCTCGACACGGCGGCGCTACGCGAGTTCGTAGCTTCGGAAACAATACGTTGAACACCGTGTTCATTTAAAACGACTTCACTTCTCTTCAGGAGCTGATTGCACCTTTAAATATACCTTAAATGGGTCATGCCAACAAAGTTTCCGCACTCCGGTGTACAAGAACACAAGTGGCAGCACAAAACCCCGCCTGGTTCAGAAATCACATTCTCGAAGCTCTCACATCTTCAAAACAATTACCGACGAAGAGTTTGACGAGAGCCGCGCAAATCTCGATATATAAAACCCGCTCCCCGACGTGCCGGGCGCGCTAAGCGGTCTGTCCATAATTCATCGGATCTATCCACCGGCATCAATAATGCAGGAGGAGGTCGTTAGCTAGCCACACACACACACGCAACGATCGAGCGCGCCGAAATAACGAGGGGGGGCTTTGATATCGCCGCGGTTTTACGGCGTTCCCCCGCTTGACCGACGGCCCGGGAGACGGGCCGAGAGAAACTGGGTCAGGAGAACTTTCACTCCACGCTGCACTTTCATCAACAACACAACACAACACAACACAAGTGAGCTGAGCCAGGTGTAGCCTAGCTGCTGCTAAGGTGCTAATGCTATGGTCACACTGAGTCCTGTAGTATGCGCCCCAATCATTGCCATTCTTTAAACTGGTTGGTCTTAATAATTGTACCTGGCTCAGTGGCAACATGATGCTGAACATGATGAAGACGATGGTCAATGGACTGCATTTATACAGCACTTTACAGTATTGCCTCACATTCACCCATTCATACACCGACGGCGGTGTCAACCACGCAAGGTGACAACCAACACGTCAGGAGCAGGTAGGGTTAGGCAGCTAGGCGGAGCCCGGGGATCGGACCAGCAACCTTCTTCCTGTTGCCAGACAACAGGCGAGGTAAGACAACTCTTACCTCCTGAGCTACTGCCACCCCCGTTGATGAAGTCGGGGTCAGACTTCGATTGTTTTTTGACGCCAGACTCCACGTTGGCATCCTGTTGCATCACGTGTTTCAGACACAGAAGAGTCCATCACTACAGCAATAGCTTGCGTAATAAAATACACAAACAGGCTCCAAGTTTTCTGTCCGCCATGAGAGACGTCCAGTTATTATCTATGTTATTATACATCAACACGGTGTGTGCAGAGAGACAGAGACAAAGATATTGGAAAGGATGGATTGCGTGGTGGTGGTTTCACTCTCGCTTTGTTTTTCTGAAACACACACACACGCACACACTTATACACACACACATGCACACACACACACACGCACACACTTATACACACACACACACACACACACAGACAGGTGATGCAACCTCCAGCATCAGACTTCAAAGCAGCTCAGATCAATATATGACCGCGTCTTCATCATCAGCATCAACATCATCATCATAGTGTGTGTGTGTGTGTGTGTACACGTGTGTGTGTGTGTACGTGTGTGTGTGTGTGTGTACGTGTGTGTGTGTGTGTGTGTGTGTCATCCTTTGTTAATACCCAGAAATCTCTCACCCCTCTCCTTTGTGACCAAATTAGGTAGCCTCGATGGGCTGGAGGGTAGAGGGTAGAGGGTAGGGGGGTGGAGGGTCCAGGGGTGGAGGGTGGAGGGTAGGGGGTAGGGGGTGGAGGGTGGAGGGTAGGGGGTGGAGGATCCAGGGATGAAAGGAGATGGAGAAGGAGAGAATCCTGCCAACAGAACAAGAGTGACACACGCACACACACACACACACACACACACACACACACACACACACACACACACCACACACACACACACACACACACACACACACACACACACACACACACACACACACACACACGCGCACAACCCAGCTGTCTGGCAATCTGGAAATAAAATTGAAACGACACTTTGATATTCTTTTCGTCTCTCCCTCCCCGCTACGAGTCTCGACTCCGCGTCACCCCGGCTCCGTCCTCATTAGGCTGGTGTTTTGTGAGGACGTCTCGGATGGGGTCGTGCACTAGGATGCCTGTTGAAGGCTGATTGTCTGTCTCTTCATTCACACACACACACACACCGTGGGGGGTCCCTGTGTAAGTGATTCATGAGGACACGAGACAAAAAAGTGCTATATGAGGACATACTGTAGGATTGTTCCGGGAGCTGAAAGTATTGAATATGCGACAAATCTCCACCCACTGACCAAGCGGGGTCCCTGTATAACTGATTTATGAGGACACGAGGAGACAAGAAGTGCTATATGAGGACATGAGATTGTTCTGGGAGCTGAAAGTCTTGAATATGCGACAAATCTCTCCGCCAAATGACTTTATTAATACAATTCTCGACAAACAAGCAGTTAAATCTGTCATCCGGATTAAATATCTCTATTCTCGGTTCTCCAGATCAACGGGTAAATAAGAAATATTCGCAAATTTTCCGCTGCAGCTAGCCGCTAATAATGCATAAGTTCTGCTCCGTCAGATAAATCTGCTGTTAATTGAAACTTTAGCTCTTTAACACGCGGCGGTGACGGACCCTGACCCAAATCAGATTAGGAGCTCCTTGACCTTCGCTGATGTCTACGTACAAGACAGAGGATCAGCCAGTATGGAGCATCGACAGACTGTCCACCTCCACCACTAACACCACCATCACCACCACCACTAACACCATCACCATCACCACCTCCACCACTAACACCATCACCACCACCACCTCTACCACCACCACCACCACCACCACCACCACCACCACCTACCACCAACCACCACCACCACTAACACCACCATCACCACGAATGAACAGAAGTGATGAGGAGGCATATAGCAGAGGCATATAGACAGGACACACGCATACCAGATATACACACATATTTATACACCGGCACACACACACACACACACACACACACACATATACTCTATACACCCATATTTCTATAGCACTGTGGAGTGTGTGTGTGTGTGTGTGTGTGTGTGGTGGCTGGTTAAAGCAGCCTCACCTGCTCTGTGGGTTGGGTGGGGCTGCACACCTGTGGTGCATTGACTAACCCGCGCACCACAGGTTAAACCAGCCATCACACACACACACACACACACACACATGCTCAAGGAGAGCGCTAGCATGCTAGCATTGTTCCACCTGCTCTGTCCATTCAAACGCTGCATCCGTACAACAAACCGGTTTAGCATCATCTACCTGCGTTCTTTGTGTTGGAAGAGCCCAGGAAAAGCCCCTGTAGAGGCGTGTAGCAGGAGCTAACTGCACACACACACCCACACACACACACACCACACACCCACACACAGCTGAGGCGATGATGTGGGACGGGTTAGACCTCTGCTCTGAAGATCAGATGGGGATTTGGTTTTGGTTGCCATGGAGGCAGGTAGCTCACAGAGAGAGAGAGACAGAGAGAGACAGAGACAAAGAGAGAGAGAGAGAGAGAGAGAGACAGAGAGAAAGAGAGAAAGAGAGAGAGAGAGAGACTACTGCATCCATAAACACAGTGCTTGGGAGAACCAGGCTCCCTACAGCCAAGATCAATGTGTTGGTTATAGAGGACAGTATGAATCACTCTGTTTTTATGCATGGATACAGGCTGTATGTATAGTGCGAGTGGGTGTGTGTGTGTGTGTGTGTGTGTTTGTGTGTGTGTTTCCATGACTCCATATGTCTTACTCCATGTGTCTGTGTGTATGTGCATGCATGTGTGTGTGTGTGTGTGTGTGGTATATATATATATACAATATTTATACAGTATATATATATCCTCCGGCCCTGTGGGGGCCCAGAGAGAGAGAGAGAGAGAGAGAGAGAGAGAGAGAGAGAGAGAGAGAGAGCAGGTGTGTGTGTGTGTGTGTAGCCTGAAGGCCCCTGAGGACCCATATGGAGGAGTCTTTCTATTGTCTCTCTTCCAGTAGTGATCAGAGGTGGTCTGGTTATTTAAAGATCTGACCTGGATTCACTCCTCACACCCATCACTGAGCTGCTAACGACCACAACCTACTGGGACACACGCTCACTGCCTTTAAATATCAGTACTCATGATCAATTCACCAAAATACCAAGTTTCAAGAAAATCAGTCACGTGACTACCCTCTAGTGACATCACAGGTGGGAGTGTGTGTGTGTGTGTGTGTGTGTCTCTCTCTCCCACCCCACCCTTCTTCAGATGTATGATGGGATAGATCAGCCTCCCAGTGGGTACAGTCCACCAAGGGGGTGGGCTGGTAGGCTGGTAGGACACTCCCACTTGTTGTGATGTCACCGTATCACAACGGCAACCTCCAGTCACATGACCACCCCCTCCCCACCCCCCCCCAGGGGACGAGCGGTGAGGAGGCGGAATGCTGGGAATGCTGGGAATGCCCCCCCCCCCCACACGCCCCCCAAGTTTTCCAGGCCCGCTGCCGCCACCATCTGCCCGGTTGCCGTGAGCGACCGCGTCCCGTGACAGGTTGGGATGGAATGCTCCCCCCCCCCCCCGCCCCGAGAGAGAGACAGGTGCCATGGCAACGGGAATGCAGGACACTTGGCAGGACGAGGTCGCCAGCAGGCTCCACTGACACACACACACATCATGCCCAACATACATTCTCACACACACACACACACACATCATGCCCAACATACATTCTCACACACACACACACACACATCATGCCCAACATACATTCTCACACACACACACACACACCATGCCCAACACACACACACACATACTCACACACACACAAATACATGACACAGATATTCTCTCTCTCACACACACACACACACACACACACACCATGTTGCTTCATCTTTTAGATTCAATAAAGATGTGGCTTCTCATCTCCGTCTCTACACAGCAGGGAGCTTCTGACTGCGAATAAACATGTGTGTATAAGTGTGTGTGTGTGTGTGTGTGTGAGATAACCTAAATTGCTTGTCGTTCAGAGTGTGTTTGTCCACGAGTGAGTCTGTGTGAGAGACAGTGTGATGAGAAATGGGAGAGAGAGCGAGGGAGAAAGAGACAGGGAGAGAGAGGGGGGGGGGAGAGGTAGAAAGAGAATGAGAGAGCAAGAGAATGAGAGAGAATGAGAATGACAGAAAGAGATAGAGAATGCGAAGAGAGAGAGAGACAGTCAGAGAGACAGACTGAGAGAGAGAGAGAGACAGGCACAGAGAGAGAGAGGTGTGTGTGCATGTGTGTGTGTGTGTGTACTGTCCCCTATGTAGTTACTGTGTGACTGACTACAGGAGAGTGTGTGTCGTCACGTCACTGCATGTCAACGCACTGCTGCATCAAGTGTTGGTGTTTCCTCCACCTGCAGGATCTATAAGGCTCACTCGCTATAGGCTGCGGAGAAGGTGTGGAGGTGCACCACCCTCCTACAGGCTCCTGTCTGTGTTCCCCTCCTCCTCCTACACCTGGAACCTCCACCCATCCAACCTCCACCTTAGCAGCGCCACCCTTGCCATCCACCCTTCCCACTGTCCAATATTCATCCATCCATCATCCATACTGCCGTCAATATTAACCCTCATCTGTTTGACATACATCTGACAATATCAAATATCAAATATCAAAAATCACTTGCCATGTAATTAAAGATGGTGTACGGTTGCCTTATGGTTGTTAAATGTACAGTACATAGCTCAC
Source organism: Coryphaenoides rupestris (assembly GCA_002895965.2). Taxonomy (NCBI): domain Eukaryota; kingdom Metazoa; phylum Chordata; class Actinopteri; order Gadiformes; family Macrouridae; genus Coryphaenoides; species Coryphaenoides rupestris. The sequence goes on from PIJE02000347.1 coordinate 292,640, forward strand.
ATTCATACATCGCTTGCAGTATCCCCTCCCCGGGGGAACATGGGGGGCTATATTAGAACGGAGAGGGGACATATGGTGGTCCCATCCCATGGTGTGTTCAACTCACGCTTTGACCACACACACAACATGCCAACATTCCTCACAGCAATACAATCTGTGTGTGTGTGTGTGTGTGTGTGTGTGTGTTCTACATTGTCCTAGAAGGAGGAGGCACATATAGAAACGATTGGGGTGTGTGTGTGTGTGTGTGTGTGTGTGTGCGTGCGTGTGTGTGCGGGAAAGCGAGCCGTGAACAGAATATCAACAAGTCCGGTATCTCGGCCCTCAGACTGCGCACCGCCCTGGAGACCCTGGGTCCTCCGATGTGGAGGAGGCACATTTTTTTTTTTACTTTTAGTTTTTAATGAAGTTGAACAACACTGCGAGATGATGATGATGATGATGATGATGATGATGATGATGATGATGATGATGAGGCTGAATGATGGTGAATATGGTGGTGGTTTTGGTTTTGCTTGATCTGGGCCACGAGTGACATACAGACACACAATTGGACATTTGAACACACTAACACTGAGACTGACTCGATGCGTTACAAGACACATCTAAACCCTGCAGAGAGAGACGCAGCTTCCCCCCAATTGAGGGTTATTTTGGCACTGGAACGCGTTTTACGCACGGCGCGGCGCGGCACGGTTACCTTGTGCAGCTTCCACATGGCGCCCAGGGCTTTGACTTCGTGCGTGGCGTGCTTGCCCTCCTCCAGACACTGGTAGCACACGGGCGTCTTGCACTGGACGCAGTACATGCTCATGTTCTCCAGCTGGTGCTCCGTGCAGGTGGACGTCTTGCGGGGTCCGCCGGCGGCGCCCCCGCGGCGGCCGACGCGGCCCTGCGCCGGCGGCACCAGGCGGTGCTTGGCCAGCGGGCCGCGGGGCGGGTGGCACCGCAGGCGGCACGGGTCGCAGTAGAAGACGTCGCACTGCTCGCACATCACCGTCGCCTCCCGGGGGCTCGTCTCGCACAGCTGACACTTGAGCGCCGCGGCTCGGCTCTGCTGGTTGCGGTCCACCACCGCCTCCAGCACCCGGTTCTTGGCGAAGCCGCGGAGCCCCCGCTCGTCCAGGATGAGGCTGCGGTGGCACTGCGGGCAGGTGATGCACGAGTTCCGCGGGATGGGAGGCAGGGCGCCCGGCGGCTGCAGCTGGAGCAGGTGGTGGTTCTGCTGCTGCTGCTGCTGCTGCTGGGTGGCCGGAGGAGGAGGAGGAGGAGGCGGCTGCTGATGCTGCTGCTGCTGCTGGAGCTGCTGCTGATGCTGCTGCTGGAGCTGCTGCTGCTGCTGATGCTGCTGCTGGAGCTGCTGCTGCTGATGCTGCTGCTGCTGATGCTGCTGCTGATGGGGCGCCACCGTCGGCGGGAAAACGCGCACGCCGTTGGGGGACTTTTGGCACGGGGTGGTCGGCGCGCTGCAGACGAAGCCGCCGCCGTAGGAGCCGTAGCCGCTGTCCGCCTCGCTGTACAGACTCATCTTGTCCAGGTCCAGGTAGTCGTAGTCGGACACGCCGGAGCCGGAGCCGCCGGAGCCGGAGGCGCTGCTGCTCTGCGGGGAGTCGGCGTCCGGCGTCTGGACGAGGATGTTCCGCGCACACGCCAGGCAGATGCTGTGGGAGCAGGGCAGGATGATGGGCTCCCGGAAGAAGGAGCCGCACACCGGACACTTGAGCTCTTCCTCCATCTCGTCCATCTTCTTCTTCGTCTTCTTCGTCTTCTTCTTCGTCTCCTGCTCCTCTTCCTCCGGGGTATTCCGTCAGGTGATCCGGGGAAGGCTCGTCTACACTGGGGGGCGGGGGGGGGTGGTGTCCTCCACCTGTCTCCTCCGTATGAACGGCGACTGACTGACTGAACTGAACTGACGCCGGACGGAGGACCGCGCCGTACGAACTTAATAGCGCGGCCAGGTCAGCCAATGGGGAAGCGGGATTATTGCGCTGGAGGGGGGGGGGAGGGGGCAAGAGAACCCCTCGACTCCGATTGGCTGGTGCGGGCTGTCTGTCACGGTGAGCGCTTCTGATTGGACCGCCCACACGCTGCGCCACACCGGCCAGATATTTAAATGAGTTGGAAAACACATTAGAGGTCATTAGTTCAATATAATTAACCGCTAGAATGTGATTATCTTCATGAAACAAATGTATAAAACAACATAGATCAGACCCTGCTAAAGATGGAACAATTAAAGGCTTAATTGACCTTAAATGATGAACTAAGTGGACAATATTACAGGTATTGTAATGTATGTTGTTTTTGTATTGTTATTTTATATTGTCTCATGTCTGTTTTTTCTCATTGTGTGCATTGTAGGTACAGCACCTTGTAACCCTAGCTTTGAAATCCGCTTTATATATAATAAAATGTACTTTCTCACTTGCTATTTATTTTTATACAACAGCCTACAGAAGGCCTTGAGGTTCGAAGTGCTCTCGACGGAATATTTTGGCTGTATTTCAACTTCCCTGCAAACAACGAGGATCTGCTAGCCCGGCGGGGGGTCTCCCAGACAGCCGGGACCCACCGCTGCGACGCAGGGCTACAGCGAAATTCCCTGCACCAAATAAATACTAAATACCGCCCGTGTGTGTGTGTGTGTGTGTGTTCCCCGGGCGTCCCCATGGCGATGTGGAGAAGCCTGCACACACACACACACACAGACACACACACACACACACACGCACACACACACACACACACACACACACACACACACACACACACACACACACACACACTCAAGCAGTCCTTCTAGTGTACACACTACACACACACAGGTCTGCGCAAGGCGAAGTAAAAAACAGCCTGTTAGACATCAGACTGCTGAATGTGGAGGGGCCAGACCTGATTACATTAGCATATCCTGTATAGAACCTTCAAGATGGAGAGAGAGAGAGAGAGGGAGGTTGAGGGGGAGGGAGAGAGGGAGAGAGAGAAATAGAGAGAGCGAGAGAGAGAGAGAGAGAGAGAGAGAGAAAGAGTTGAGGGGAGTGAGAGAGCGAGAGAGAGAGAGAGAGAGAGAGAGAGAGAGAGTGAGGGAGGTTGAGGGGGAGTGAGAGAGAGAGAGAGTGGGAGGGAGGGAGGGAGGTTGAGGGAGAGAGAGAGAGACAGAGAGGCGGGGTGCGTAGTTTTTAAGTTATTGTTTGCTTGTCTTGCGGGTGGGGGGGCTGCAAACAATTTTGTGGGTTGATGATGAAGAGGACTTTTCTGAATGAAAAGCCAGCGTTTCAGAAATAGAAAATGTAAATTTAAAACACGTTACAACAGAAATGAGTGCATAGAACACTCTAGAACACAACATTCATATATTTTCGAACATTAAGATTGTCGGCCTGTCAACCGCCTGTCATCACAATCCTCCCACCACCATGTCTCCATGCACTCATAACTCCTCTGTACCGACCCATCTCTTTCTCTCTTGATCTATTTATCTATCATCAATTAAACAATCATTCAATCAATTGTCTATCTATCTACTGTATTTATCCTCTCCGACTGAGCTACACTGACCGACTGACCTGACCAATCTATCTATCTGTGTACCAATATGTCTCTAGCTATGAATAGATGTAATATTTACATACCAACTTATCCATCTGCATCCATATATCTGCTAAAATACGAGAAAAATACCTTACTATCTAGTGGCCTAGCTACTGTGTCTCCCCTACTTTACTTTAGTATCGTGACAGCCCTGCATGGGTCTAACCTGTCTCACCACCAGTATGTGAGACAGGTATAGGTCGTTGTATCAGCGCTCAACTTTTTCCTAATTAATCGTAACATTTAAAACTCCTCAGCTCCACCCGTTGTAACTTCAGCAGCAGGAGGACGACGAGGCACCTTCTCTGACAAACTCCACGGTGTCTGACCTCAGGAACCACCCCCCCGATCGACTCATGCTAATGCATTCTGGGCCATCTGCGCCCTTCGCTGTGACCTCAGAGGGGCGTTTTGGTTTGTTTGTTTTTTTTTAGTTTTTTTTGCCATTATGCAAAATTTGTCAACAGAATCTCGAGGGAAATTAGGGAGCAGAGTAGCCGAGCGCGTGGGTTGGGTTTGTGTGTTCATAACTCGTTTCATACTTCATACTTTATTGTTGGGCAGAGTCACGGCTGCCGCAGCGAAGCGACGACGAGATGGGAAAGTCGTGTGTTGTGTTCTGTAAGCATCTTGTCTTGGTTCTTAAAGGTTACATTTTCCAGGCGGGAGACGAAAGATATATTTGTTGAAAGAGACAGCAATACTGTATACCGCCGTGGTACATAAAGATAAGAATAGGGCAGCTTTCAAACATAGAACATATAAACATAGACTATAACCTATCACTGACAAACAATCTATCCTCTCGCGGTTTTACATATGCAAGGCTTCCACTTAAACATCCATAATGTCATTAAGACCAGTTTAAACAGGTGTAACATGTATAATACATATGGATAGATAATAGATATATAAAGATTTGTGCAGTAGAATATCTAAAAACGTATGTTCTATGTATTTTGTTCAGTTGTCGATACTTACATTATCCCGAATGTTTCAAACAATGTCTAAAACCAACATTTATAATCAACATATTACTCTCACGCACCATTTAGTTAAATTGTGTTGGGAAATTGCAAACCCTTCTCTCAAGAGTGGGGGTGGATGACCAATTCTTTGTCACGTTAACGATCACTTTTATATCTCCTAGTCCTCCCTCTCTCCCCCTCCTATCTCTGTCCCAATTCATTCATGATCACATCAGTAAATGTATATTATCACCGTCTCCCATCCACTATTGCTGTTTACTGCCGATGGAGATTAGACCATTAAAATGTGTGCGTGTTTGCGGTGTCGGGTGGCACGATGACCTGACTCGACTGGAGCGGGCAGACTGGAGACGAAGAGAATAAACCATTATCGCCAGCAAGCAATAAAAAAAAGACCAGCTTCTCCGTCAGCGCGCGTTTTTTTATGAGAGTGGACAACGATTTTGTGGCTCATTTTAAACACGAGGTTTTGGTTTCCTTTCCTTCACACCCAAGCACAAAAAGACAAAAAAAAGCCATAATAAAAAGGTTTTTATTGGTCGTTCAGGGAAGTGGGAGGTGGGGGAGACTTGGGAGGAAAGAGGATAATGTGGTGATAATGTGTTTTTCAAGACACGGTTTGGTTTGCAAGGTTTCTCCGCCTCGTTGTGTGTGTGTGAATGGTTTGGTCATGTTCTGGTTTTTTTCCTCTCTGCTCTGTGGTTTGTCTGGGGTCAAAGGTCATTGTGTCATGCAACAACTGGCTAATGGAGGCGTATGTGTGGTGTGTGTGTGTGTGTGCTGGTCTTGTGTGTGTGTGTGTGTGTGTTTGTGTGTGTGTGTGTGTTTGTGTGCGTGTGTGTGTATGTGTGTGTGTGCATGTACGTGTCAATCTGTGTCTGTGTATGCATCAAGCACGGTGCATATGTGTGTGTGTGTGTGTGTGTGTGTGTGTGTGTGTGTGTGCATATGATATGGAATGTGTGGGCATGTCGCTATGTGTGGGTGTGTTTGAGTTCTGTATATATTTATACGCAGGCACTTGTATGAACAAGCATGTGTGTGTGGTGTGTACAGTATGTGTGTGTTTAATGGCTTGTTACTGGGTTACCCGCGTGTGTGTGCATGACGACGAGACTTCGAAATGCACCCGCCACTCCCCCCCTGAAGGAAATTAGTATTTCAATTAAAGGCTTCAATTAAAGGATCATCAGTTAAAGCATCAGGGAGTCTGTCTCACTCACAGCTACAAGATTGACACCGACGACAAAATCGGATTTCTACGAACTCAAGATGTGCTTTGCCTTTGATTGATGCTTAATGACTTTTTAGAAGAGTTTTCTCTCCATTCTTTCATTTACAGTAAGATGGAGGATTGGTGCTGTGTGTGTGTGTGTGTGAACAATCAACAATTTGTGATGTGTCAGAAGTAAATGGAATCTATCATCACGGTCCAATATGCAAATCATTGCCAGGTTTACGGGAGGGAGGGGTGATGCACAAGTAGAATATTCATAATATATCCTGGAGGATGTGCTGACAATCTATTTCCAGTGGTACGTACAATGTTGATTATTTTGCGGAAATTACGACGTGAACTACTTATTATTCAGCATATCCGAATAATAAGTAGTACGCCTGTCGGGGAACTTTAAACACAACGCTCTATCTCTTCACTCTTCACATCTTCACTGTGCAGTTCTGGATGTGACAGACACGCCCTGCGTTGCACAGAGACGCGTCTTTGGAGACAATCCAAGTGAAATGCAATTATTAATGTCTGAAGATCATCGCCTCTGACTCTGGTTTCCATGTGCTGTCAAGGTTCACGCGGGCTTGATGCTAACAGAGAGGAGTTGTAGTGGAGAACCACTGTGTACAGCATGAATGATGGTGAGCCATTCATGCTGAATGAATAGCAAAAACCAAAGTCAGTCAAAGTGTTTTATCGTCACATGAACATCATAACACAGGGCCATTATGAACACTGAAAGTTTTGGGAAGATAGAATAAAAAGAAGAGACATTTTTGTGTGTATATATATATATATATACTGTATATATATGCATTGAAAGTCTACATATATATATACTGTATTCAGAACGTAATAATAAGATAATACACAATGATAAAAAATACAAAAGTGAATTGCACTACACGATGCCAGGACTACACACAAGACGACACAGCACAAGACGCACACATGTACCCATCGCCAAACAACCCATACAACGCAACACAACAACATATACAATACATTTTACATACATTTACTTTATTGACAAAACATAACAAATGTATCTTAAAAAACGTTGGATAGCAGGCAACACGCACGCACACAATTATTCACGTGCATGTCGGCAGTGGCGTCGAAAATACACGACAAGAGGCGGTGAAGAGACAGCAACGACAGAATTTCGTGACGACTTCAACGCTTCCTGTGTCTCCTGCAGCCAGCGGCGGCTCGTCTGCGTTCGACGACGTCGCCGCGGAATGTGGCGACGGGGCGCTGCGTTCGGCAGGTCAACGCCGATGTTGACCCCGCGTCAACACATTAACCGACGGTGATTGGGCCCGAAAAACATCCGGGAAAAGTTGTGCTGCTAACCCACGCCGGCGGTTCCCTCTCTCGTTTAATCGCCTTCTCCGTCTCTCAACGACATAAGAGGGAATAACATAAAAGCATACATCTGAGCTACTGTATGTACATTTCGCCTCGTATTTGTAGCGTGACGCGCTCAAGAAGTCGTCCGATTCATATTTCTTTGACTAAAGTGTGAGTGTGGTATGGTGTGTACATTTTGGTGTAAAAAGTGTCAACAAAAATTATGAAAAATGATTTAGTATCTGTGTCTGCAGCTATAAAATCATTGCGACAGCGCAACACAAAGCATCAGGAAACAAAGAAGGACACGCAAAGACAGGAAAAAGACACAAAAGACACAAAAGACACACAAAAGGCACACACACACACACACACTCAGAAGTGCTCTGTCTATTCACCCAGCCTTGTACATCTCAGTGGACGGGGCTTCCGCCCCCCGCCCCCAACAACAACAACCAACAACAAACATCACCATGGTCTGGCCTCGCTGTGAGGGGCCCCATGTGCTAAGTCCACACATTCATCCACCACCAGGCAGCCCAAACCCCCCCCCAACACTTCCCAGACTCTCCCTGTAAGCGCCCGGCTAATAGTCTGGGGCTCCTCGCTCTGCACATTGCTATTGTTAGCCAGCGCCGCGTGTCCCTGTGTGTGTGTGTGTGGTGTCTTTGTGTACAATCACGTCCCCCCCTCTTTTCATGGTTTATTCTCTGTGTGCTCGATCAAAATAGCTCCTTCATGCCTTTAGCCAAAGACCGCAGAAAGAAGCCCCACTGGTTCTGCCCACGACATCCGGGCGCCGGAGCGTTTGAGCGTCTTCAACGTCTTTGCTGACGCAAAACACGATCCCTCTTCAAACAACATTGATCATTCGGACATGACCCACTCACCGTCACTCGCTGAGGAGAAAAGACTCATATGTACTTCAACGAGTCAACGCTGTCTCAGGTTGACGATGTAAAATTGTAGTGGTCCGTCTCTCCTCTCCATAGCATGTCCTGTACACACACGTTTTGTCTCTCGTATTTTCATTTGGCGCTATATTCGCCTCCAATGAATGAATGAATGGTGTTCTATTTACTGTGATACTCTGGTTAGTTATTCCAAACAAGGATGTCGTTTGATCAATTTGTGTGTTTTGTCAAGACTCCAACTTGCAGTGAAATATACCTGAATGGATGCACTGTGTGTGTACTTACCTACCGACCCACTGTACATCGCAATTTGTTCTCGTGTTGTCCAGTGGCTACCTTGGGAGAATGTTGGGCTATTAACTGGTGAAATATGAATGAGAACACATCTATTCCCAGAGTACTCCTCCATACCACACACACATGCATGCACACACACGCACACACACACACGCACACACACACACGCACACACACACACACACGTATGTTGACCACGTCCACCTCCTTGTAGTGCGTCGATCTAATATTAGCTTAACTTCCCACGAACAAAAGTTTCAAACCCCTTCTGACCTCGTTAGCTGTCCGCTGTCGGCCATCTTCTGTGTGTGAGATCGTGGGTTGTTTTTTTTGCCGTGTCTGGAGAAGGGATGTTCTTGCGCGTTGGTATTTTAGCTTGGCTCTCGCCCAGTTAACACACAGTTGCTCTATTCTTACTACACTGTGTGGGACTGTGGATGTTGGAGTCTCGCCGGTTATAAAATTTATTTTGTAGACAAGAGGGGCACCAAGCACCAGACCACTAGGGGGGCACTAAGCACCAGACCACTAGGGGCACTAAGCACCAGACCACTAGGGGGCACTAAGCACCAGACCACTAGGGGGCACTAAGCACCAGACCACTAGGGGGCACTAAGCACCAGACCACTAGGGGGCACTAAGCACCAGACCACTAGGGGCACTAAGCACCAGACCACTAGGGGCACTAAGCACCAGACCACTAGGGGCACTAAGCACCAGACCACTAGGGGGGCACTAAGCACCAGACCACTAGGGGCCACTAAGCACCAGACCACAGTGGCCTATTGTCTTTTTATTTGGAAGAAAATCCTTTTGACAAAATAATAGCCATGACACACAGAAACATTTCTCCGTTCCCTTGCATGGAATTCAAACTCGACCTTCCTCCATTTTATACTCACCCCCCCCCACCACCACCACCACCACCACCACCACCACCCTCGGGTGCTCCTCCGTCTGTCCACATCGACGGGGAGAAATCGATACGCCGTCCCAGCCGATCGATCGATCCCTCGCGCAACACGTGTATGTAGGAGGGTTAGCTTGTCGAGAGTTTTGTCGGAAAATCCATCGACGACGACGGCGGCGTGATTTGCCGCGACTGCAACGTAGCGTGTAGCTACGTTGCAGCCGCGGCAAATCACGCCGTCGTCGTCGATGGATTACTGCCCCGCGTCTCGCGCCTATAATCTCTTTTATTATGAAGCAATCGGGTACTTTATCGCGTACTTTCACTGAGCACAGGACATGACTGGGTAGGGTATGAGGGGGCATTGATCTACGGGGATAGGAGCGGTGTGGGTTCAGGATTCATGAGCTCTAATCCCAGGGCAGTTGAGGTCACCGCGTTGTATTTCACTCGTCGCCCGATGACAGCGGTTATTGGATTTTTCTTCACCAGCGGGATGATGATGATGAGTTAATGGCTCTGAGTCCCCGCATGGACTCCTTCCTCCAAATCCCCAGTGGAGGTCTCTCCCTGGAAGCGTCCATCAAACGCTTCCATGAAAATGTCAGCGGGTTTCTGAGCGTATTTTATCACTTTCATCCTCTCATCCTCAACCCCCTCCTTCCTCCTCTCCTCTCCCTCCTCCTCTCTCTCTCCTCCCCCTCCTCCTCCCTCCTCCTCTCTTCCTCCTCCTCTCTCCTCCTTCCTCCTCTCTCCCTCCTCCCTCCTCTTCCTCCCTCTCCCTCCCTCCTCCTCCTCTTCCTCCTCCCCTCCTCCTCCTCCCCCTCCTCCTCCTCTCCCTCCTCCTTCCTCCTCCTCCCTCTCTCTCCCTCCCCCTCCTCCTCCCCTCCCCTCCTCCCTATCCTCCTCTCCTCTCTCCCCTCCTCCCTCCTCCCCCTCCCTCCCTCCTCCTTCTCCTCTCCTTCCTCCCCCTTCCTCCTCCTCCTCCTCCTGGTTGTTATCTCCTCCACGGCTCTCAAATCAATGTCATGATACTCATTACTGCTGCTGCTGCTGCTGGCAGGTGGGGGGGGTTCCCTTGTCGGTGCCTCTGGGCCCCACTAGTGCCCCCTACTTCATGGTCCTTAGCTGGTGCTTAGCCCCTAGTGGTCTGGTGCTTAGTGCCCCCTAGTGGTCTGGTGCTTAGTGCCCCCCTAGTGGTCTGGTGCTTAGTGCCCCCTAGTGGTCTGGTGCTTAGTGCCCCCTAGTGGTCTGGTGCTTAGTGCCCCCCTAGTGGTCTGGTGCTTGGTGCCCCTCTTGTCTACAAAATAAATTACAAACAAATGCAAAAATAACAATTAATAACAATAATGAAATAATCAAATTCATGAAAAAGCTCATACAGAGTGTGATATAAAAGAGTCCTTTGTCCCTTCTCTTTTTACACATAATTTTTTTCATCGATTTTTAATTTTACCGCATTGAAATTGAATTTAGAATCATCCTAATCCAGATCTCGCTGCTACTGCTGCTGGTGCTAATGCACATCTTCTTCTATTTCCCAACCGACGGACCAAACATCTTGTAAACTGTTGACACTGCGGTGAATCAGGCTGCGGAAGAAAGCCCTTTGTCACCATTTAATAACCGGCGAGACTCCAACATCCACAGTCCCACACAGTGTAGTAAGAATAGAGCAACTGTGTGTTAACTGGGCGAAGAGCCAAGCTAAAATACCAAACGCGCAAGAACATCCTTCTCCAAAAAACCACCACGATCTCACACACAGAAGATGGCCGACAGCGGACAGCTAACGAGGTCAGAAGGGCTTTGAAAGTTTTGTTCGTGGGAAGTTAAGCTAATATTAGATCGACGCACTACAAGGAGGTGGACGTGGTCAACATACGTGTGTGTGTGTGCTGTGTGCGCGTGTGTGCGTGCATGTGTGTGTGGTATGGAGGAGTATTCTGGGAATAGATGTGTTCTCATTCATATTTCACCAGTTAATAGCCCAACATTCTCCAAGGTAGTCACTGGACAACACAAGAACAAATTGAGATGTAGGTCGGTAGGTAAATACACACAGTGCATCCATTCAGGTATATTTCACTGTCATTTTGGAGTCTTGGACAAAACACACGATTGATCAAACGACATCCTTGTTTTGGAATAACTAATCAGAGTTATCACAGTAAATAGAACACCATTCATTCATTCATCATTGGAGGCGAATATAGCGCCAAATGAAAATACGACAGACAAAACGTGTGTGTACAGGACATGCTATGGAGAGGAGAGACGGACCACTACAATTTTACATCGTCAACCTGAGACAGCGTTGACTCAAGTACATATGAGTCTTTTCTCCTCAGCGAGTGACGGTGAGAGCTGCCCACTGTGGAGACAGACAAAACACACCGCCATGTCCGAATGATCAATGTTGTTTGAAGAGGGATCGTGTTTTGCGTCAGCAAAGACGTTGAAGACGCTCAAACGCTCCGGCGCCCGGATGTCGTGGGCAGAACCAGTGGGGCTTCTTTCTGCGGTCTTTGGCTAAAGGCATGAAGGAGCTATTTTGATCGAGCACACAGAGAATAAACCATGAAAAGAGGGGGGGACGTGATTCGGTCGTTTCCGACGGCAAACCGAAGCCTCCTCCTCCATTATGCTGCTGCTGCTGCTGCCCACTGCTTGCTATTTCAGCTTCACCGCCTCCGCCTCCTCCTCCTCCTCGCCTCTCGTATCCCACCTCCATCCCGCTCTCTTCCAGACACCCGGGGGGTACAGGACAGTACCGTAGAGTACAGTACAGGACAGGAAGGTGTCATCCGTGGTCAGTGACTCACTTCACGTACTGATTGTGCGTACATTGACGTACAAACATGCAAGTTAGTGCTAAGGAGAAGGCGGGGGGCGAGGTGATGCAGAGTCCAGGTGAACTCTGAACAGGTGGGTCTTGAGTCTCTTGCTGGAAGCTGGTGAGCGGGCTCTGCCGTCCTGACGTCAGCCAGCAGCTCATTCCACCACCGCGGTGCCGGAACAGAGAACAGAGAAGAGTGGGGACTTGGCAGAGCCATGTTTGTCTGTTCTTAGTGAAGGTGGTACCAGTTGGATGAAAGTCTCGCGGGAGAAACTACCCGATTGTACTACTACAGTACAATCCAACATACAGTATATTCCGTACGGTTTTTAATGTGTTTGTCATTATTTCAACAGACACGGTAGGACTATTAGAATTTCCTAATGATTCCGAGTGAGTGGAAAATATGTACTCATCGCTATGCAAATGTTTCCATATTAGCATATTAGCACATTTTCACTCATCACACATAATTTGGAGCAAATGACGAATCAAGTGACAGCACGGCTGATTAGCATGGAAGCTATGTGCTGTCCGGGCGCTGGGGGTTTAGCTTATAACCTTGTTTAAGGAGACCTATTATACCACCAGGTGTCAGGAGCCGGTGATTAGCCATGCCAAAGGGGGTCCTCCGGTCCTAATGTACGCTGCATAGATCAGCCCTACCCCAGTGGACTGCCTCCGTCGAGTATCGATTCCCAATGTTTCGCAATCGCAGGCCATCCCGGAGGCGTCGTCGGAAATTCGGAAGCCGCCGCTTTTGGACGCAAGCTTACTAACTGCTGAAAGCTGAACTGCTAAACGCTTGTTTCCTCTGATTGAAGCATTTAAGCAGACTACAGAAGGGTCAACTCTCCAGACAGATGCACAGAACGCCCTCACGGCACAAACAACAACAACAACAACAACAACGACAACAGCATCATCCCCAGAAGACGGAGATGAGAGGAAGCTCTAAAACAGCCCGGTCATTCTCATTTGAATATAAATCAACCTGTGTTTTCTTCGCTCGCTCTTCTTACTTTTTCAAAGAAATGTCGATATTGTCCTCTGCTAACGATGACGACAATACTAAACTATTTGCCGTTTGAATTGACGCAATGCGATGCAAAGTGCCGATAAATAATGCATGTGGGGGTTTTTTTTCTCTGAAATAACCAAAAGATCGGGAATGTCCCCAGAGGTTTTTCCGAACTGTTCTATGGGCTGATGGTGCATAATGTTGGTCTTGTCGGCGGGCGTCGCTTTTGGGCTGACGAGTTAATCCCGCGGAAGACAGGAGCCATTAAATTCACATTAGCGCCGAAGCCATCATAATGAACACTTTCTTTCCCGGCAGTTTGCGCTCTCATGTGCCAATCAACGACTCGAGGGAGACATGTAGCCCCGCCCCCAAAACGGGTGTGTGGGGGCAGGGGGGGGGGGGGGGGGGGGGTTGACACCTGCCCGTCACACGAGACACGCCTCTCTCCAGAGCATTTAGTGTGGGAGTGTGGCCTGTGTGTGTGTGTGTGTGTGTGTGTGTGTGTGTGGTGTGTGTGTGTGTGTGTGTGTGCGCGTGTGCATAAAATGTATACAGATGTGTGAGCATGCACACACACACACACACACACACACACACACTGTCTCACTATCGCCCAGAACAGATGTTTCAGGACAACCACATCAGGTCTAAATGAATCCTGAACAAACTGAGATTATAATCCACCAAGCAACACAAGACTAACTTCCATATGCAGACAATACAAGTCTACAGCCTCCATCTTCTGCTCACCAGACAAGAGGATATACGAGCAAGCAGGGGAGACACCTTCTCATGTTGGTTTGCAGAGAGAGAGAGAGAGAGAGAGAGAGAGAGTGAGAGAGAGAGCGAGAGAGAGAGAGTGAGAGAGACTCATTAATCAGTAGCCCGTGCGTTCGATAGCTTGACACCGATACTACGGCCCTGGCCAAGCCACCAGCCAGCCACACAGTCAACAATGGGAGAGAGAGAGAGAGAGAGAGAGAGAGAGAGAGAGAGAGAGAGACAGACACACAGACAGAGAGACAGAGAGAGTGAGAATTACACTGTAGAATTCCTAATGCATTCTGGGAAGCAGGGAGGAGTGATTTATGATTCAGCACTAAGAGTTTCATTCCCTTCACATTAAGACGCAATTATTCCCCACACTTTGTTGAGGGGGAGAAGGGAGTTGAGGCCTCCATGGGAGTTTCTAACATGTGTGTATATTATATATATTTATATATACACCCAAACAGTCAGAGTTTAAGACGTATTGCCCCATGAGCGGTGGAGACGATAGTGAACATTTAGGATGATTTAAGAGCTCTATTAGTGCCCTTCAGACTGTGTTTAGGACTCTTTGTTACAGAAAACAACCCCATTTCAGCGGGAAATTGGCAAGGTGATATAGGCCTGAAAGATAGGCTCTTTTTTTTATACACCCATAGTAACACTTTCAGTAGCTTTGCTTAATCCGTCTGCAATCAAAATATTACAGTTATGGGTTTTAAGATCTTGTGAGAATATAGAAAAAACTTGACTTTGAATGAATTTTTTTGAAGCTGCAACAAGATATAAACAAGGATATCACACCACGCTCAAACCATCAATGTATTCTACCTCCTGCTGGAACCAGTCTACCTCCCCCCCCCCCCCCCCCCCCCGCTGGCACTGGCGTACTGCTACCAGTTGGCCGTCCGTCCCTATGGAGAATCGCACCGCGGTCGGGAGCAGCGGTACAGACAGATGTAAGCCAGGAGTCGCGGCGCAAACACGGCGCCGACGCGGCCAATTAGAGACGTTCCGGGGCGGAGTGTGTTCCGGGCGGCGGTGGAGCTCGACACACGCTGCACCCGCTGTTCACCTGTAATTAAACATGGCCGCTTCTCAGGAGAGGCCCCTCTCTGTGATTCTGATGTCTGCCGACGTCTAATGACTTTGAACTGCCGTCTTTGCAAGTTTTATAAATGGAGTTTGATTTGATTTGATTTTCTGTTGACCCCGCAGAGATGGACGCGTGAATACGGAATCCCCAGCCAAATAAACCATTAAAGGGGCCCTATAATTCCACCGGGTGTGGGGCGTGATTAGCCATTACGAGCCGTTTAAAAAATGTGTCGTGGCTAAAAATGTCATTGTGACGAAGTGACATCACAAGTGGGTGTCACGAGTGTCAGACTACCAAATGGCTTGTAGTGGCTGATCACGCTCACACCTGGTGGTGTAATAGGGCTGGTGGTAGAACAGAACTTCCCCCTGTTTCTCTGTACTCCTCTCTCTCTCTCTCTCCCCCTTCATTCCCTCTCTCCCGCACTCTTTGTTCTCTATTTTTCTATCACTTTTTTCTCCCCCCCCCCACACCTCTGTCCATCACCCTCCCCCCCTTTTCCTCTGCTCTCCCAGTCCATCTCTCTATTGAACTGCCCCCTCTATGTGTGTGTGTGTGTGTGTGTGTGTGTGTGTGTGTGTGTTTCATTCAGGGTGAGATGAGATTGAAAAGAGGTTGTTATGCGTGGGAGCTGGAGGTAGAGAGGGATGGAGATAGAGTGAGAGAATCCAAAACAGAGTGTGTGTGTGTGTGAGAGAGAGAGAGAGAGAGAGAGAGAGAGAGAGAGAGAGAGGTTGATAATGTTAATGTTAGAAAGAGATGGTGGTCGGTACACATGAGGTGTTTGTGTGTGTGTGTGGTGGTGTGTGTGTGTGTGTGTGTGTGTGTGTGTGTGTGTGTGTGTGTGTAATGAGAGAGAGAGAGAGAGAGAGTGAGAGATGGTCAGTACACATTAAGAAGTTTGTGCATGTGTGTGTGCATTTGTGTGTGTGTGTGTGCATGTGTGATGCGTATCTGTGTGTGTGGTGTGTGTGTGTGTGTGTGTGTGTGTGTGTGTGTGCATGTGTGATGCGTATCTGTGTGTGTGTGTGTGTGTGTGTGTGTGTGTGTGTGTGTGTGTGTGTGTGTGTGTGTGTGTGTGTGTGTGCGCGTGTGTGCGCGTGTGTGTGTGTGTGTGTGGAGGGGAGCCAACCAGATGACAGCTGCTTTAACCTGATGTTTCTCTGCTACTCCTCTGCTCCGCCTACCCACTCCCACGCTGTCCCCTCCTCCTCCTCCTCCTCCTCCTCTTCACTCCCTCCTTTCCTCACCCGCCCTCACCCCTCATCCCACTCCAAGCCCTGAATGCGGGTCACGTGGTGATGGAGAGAGGGCCTCTGAGGGCCAGCAGCACAACAAAGCTCTGCTCTGAGAGAGAGGAAGCCTTTCAGAGCCGCTGTGTAATAATCACACAGCAGACTGGAGGGAGACAAACACTACTGCTCTCTCTCTCTCTCTCTCTCTCTCTCTCTCTCTCTCTCTCTCTCTCTCTCTCTCTCTCTCTCTCTCTCTCTCTCTCTCTCTCTCTCTCTCTCTCTCTCTCTCTCTCTCTCTCTCTCTCTCTCTCTCTCTCTGTGTGTGTGTGTGTGCAAACCTCTAACACAACTAAGGTAATACAACTAAACTAATAGAGCGTGCTTAAGAGATACTGAATCTTACCGTTTTCTCAGGTCGATTAATGAATACACAAATATACTATCATGTTTTATAATGAAATTATTATTATGTACTTTTTTAGATTCATATCTAAAGTTCACCCCTAAGTCTATGCTACGTGTTATAATACGCTATATGTATGCTATATGTGTTATAATAACGTTTAACCCCACTGTCTCCCACCCCCCATGGACACTATTGCGTTACATTAACGCACACCTTTCCTTTTCTTTAAATTGCGCCTTTTTATATATCTTTTTTAATTTTTGTATTTTTTTGTTACTCACCCTTACTAACCCTAACCCTAAGGCACCAATTGCACAAAAGCACATGTCTTGTTTGCAGGAACTAAGGCAATAAAGCTTCTGATTCTAATTTAGATTCTGAAGTCACGTATAGGAATCAACCAATTTGCTAGATAAATGATCTGATAATAAACCTTTGAATTATGTCATGTTTAGGTTATGCACGTCTCATATTGGCACAGTAATTTCTTCACAATGCATACTTATTGTATTATATTGGATTTCTACATGATAGTAGAAATACACTGTGCACGTGTTGACACAGTAAGCTGTGGGATTGTGTATTTTCTCGTAGTAGTAGCAGTAGAAGTAGTAGTATATATGTATCATCTGCTATGATAAAATGGCAATGACACAACGCATGCTTAGATACTTGTATTTATTGACGGTGAAGCAGAAAAGAGGTCTTGCTCTTGGTTGTTGTTGTGGCGTGTGTTCTTGTTATACATGCAGTGTTGTGTCAGTGGAGCAGAGCTGACTGAGAAGAGAAAAGGGGGGCTACCTCACGTATAGCAGAGAGAAAGTCATCGCTGGGTTAATAATAGATGGTGAGGTTTCCTTTAGGAGTCTGTCTGTCTGTCTGTCTGTCTCTCTGTGTGCAGGTTCTCCTCAGACATTAGAAGAACTATTGTTCCTCTCTAGAGTCACTTTGAAACCAGTCTTCAAGGATGATGAGCGCAGCAGAGGGGAAATGAACGACTGGCAGATTTTCAAAATCAGGTAAACTAAAGAATGACACACACACACACACACACACACACACACACAGCCATTCTCTCTCTCTCCCTCGTCTCCCTCTCTCTCTCTCCACTGCTCTCCCTCTCTCCCTCCTTCTTCTCTCTCTCCCTCTCTCCCCCCCCTCTATCGCTCTNTCTCCCTTTCTCCCCCTCTAGCTGTCTCTCCCCGTCTCTCTCTCTCTCTCCCCCTCCCCCTCTATCCCTCTCTCCCCTTCTTCTCTCTCTCTCCCCCCCTCTATCTCTCTCTTCCTCTCTCCCCCCCCCCTCTCTCTCTCTCCAGTTTCTCCTCACCCTCCAACAATCCTAATCATGTTAGACAAACAGGTGGCCACCTGATGGCGGGACAACGTGTATTACACATTTATCCGCGTGTTATAGATTAGAAAAATATCCCTATTTCATTTCATGGTATTTACTGCAGTTGACACTAAATCGGGCTCAGTTCACACAACGTCACTAAACTGTGTCACTAAAGCCACATATTCATATTTTAGCATTTTTTGTACAATCTTTAGGGGAGCAATCTCCATATTTGTATTCAGCAACACAATCAAGATAGTTTCTTGTCAATTATTAAACCTGCACCACATCTACGCAATATATGACCTTTTTAACTGCTCTTTGAGCCTCGTTTAAATATTTAATTTCGTCCTCTCTTGCTGCTGACCTCGGGACTCGAACCCCGGGTCACCAGAACGGAAGCGGCGACGACGACGACGACGACGCAAAACCGGAAGTGAGTGGGCGGGGCCACGTCTGTAGCGCCAGACAAGATCACAACTCAACTGAAGAACATGGCGCCGACTAGCAGCCTCACCGCACAGCCAAATAGTACTACTAGTACTACTACTACTACTACTACTACTGGTACTAGTACTATGAGGCGGAGGAGGGTGGTGCTGCGCGCGGCGGCGGGGGGTCCACCTCCACCTCCGCCACCTTCACCTCCACCCTCCTGTGCGTCGCGCTGCTGGTCCTCCTGGCGGCGCCGCCCGCGTCCGCCAAGCGAGGCAGCGGCCTGAAGGAGATCACGGACGGCAACTGGGAGGACATCCTGGCCGGGGAGTGGATGATCAAATTGTGAGTGGAGGTGGTGGTCCCATGAGGGGTGGAGGTGGGTGGTGGTGGAGGTCCCGTGGTGGTGGAGGTCCGTGGAGGTCCATGGAGGTGGTGGAGGTCCATGGAGGTGGTGGTGGTGGTCCATGAAGGTGGTGGTGGTGGAGGTGGAGGTCCATGGAGATGGTGGAGCTGGGTGGTGCTGGTGGTAGTGGTCTGAAACGTTACATGGATGGTTCATAAGTACGGCTTTTCCTGACTGTCAGTGTGTGTGTGTGTGTGTGTCCACCTTCCTTTCCTTTCAGTTTCGCCCCCTGGTGTCCGGCGTGCCAGCAGCTCCAGTCGCCGTGGAGCGAGTTTGCCGACTGGGGCGAGGACATGGGGGTCAACATCGCCAAGGTGGACGTGACGGAGCAGCCGGGTAAGCAAGCATTCGCCAGCAACACCACCTAACCCCACCCAACACCACCTAACCCAACCCAACCCCACCCAACCAAACACCACCCAAGCCCAAGGTTACAGAACCACCACCACTTATTAATGCGTGAATACACGCGTGTGTAACCGTTAGTGACACAATAACATAGGTTTACATTCGTGAACATGAAGTCCTACGTCATTCTAACATTGATCCACTTCCTCCTCCTCTGGTCTCGTTTCCCGCCAGGTTTGAGTGGTCGGTTCATCATAACGTCACTTCCCACTATTTATCAGTAAGTATATTATTTACAGGGTACTTGGTTCGTCGTTCATTTCCTTTTTTTAGTCATTTTAGCGGGAACTGCGTTATCGCCTGGTTTGAGGGAGACAACCGCTTCCTGTCATGTCAGTCAATTCTTGCCACAACCGAACGTTCGGTCTGGAGAAACTCAAGTTGTGTGTGTGCGTGTTTCAGCTGTAAGGACGGCGTATTCCGGAAGTACCAGGGCGCCCGCACCAAAGAGGACTTCCTGAGCTTCGTCGACGAGCAGAAGTGGCGAGCCATTGAGCCCGTGTCTTCGTGGTTTGGCCCCTCCTCCTTCCTGTACGTCGGGCAATAGCATCGCAGCTGTCATTATTAGACGCTGCGGTTCAGTTACGGTCACGATGGCGGCAGACTAGACGAATGAAACGGCAACATTTTTACCGCATAATAACCCAAGTAACTTGTCACTGATTTAAAGGGGCCCTATTATACCAAACGGTGTCATACTGCCGGCTTACTCAGTGGACTGTACCAACTGATCTGGTCGTAGGCATCCATCCATCTATAGGTGGACACTCCCCACTTGTGATGTCACTTCGTCACAATGTCAATTTTAGTCACATGACAACTTTGAAACGGCTTGTAATGGCTAATCACGCTCACACCTGGTGGGATAATAGGGCCCCTTTAAAAGGTAAACGGAATGCCAATGGCAGTGCATTTTAATTGCAAATTTGCTGCAGAAAGACTGAATAAATAAGCAAAATGTAATGCTGAATACAATTGACTGGTTAGCAGCACCCAGCACAGTGTAACTAAAGGTCTCTCTCTCCTCCCTGCAGAATGAACTCCATGTCGGCGTTGTTCAAACTCTCCATGTTCATCCGGGTAAGTGGTGGTGGCGGCGGCGGTGTTGGGGGCGTCTTGCAGAACAAGTCGATCACATCCACACTCAAGAACACTTCCCCACAGGGTGTCTTTGGGTGGGGAGAGCCCTTTACCAAAAGAGCGACTTCCCAGACGGTTCTGTCTAACAGAACAAAACATCTGGGTGTGTCTGGTTATTCTTCAATATAATCCTCCCTCCCGCCCTCATTTTAAACACCATTGTTGCGTCTCACGCATTTGTGATTGACAGGCAAGATGGATACCCCGGGGGCCAATCAGGGAAAAGATGCGCTAATTGGTCAGAAATTTACCGTGGGCGGGGTCAAACCGAACGGGCTCCTACAGAGGCAGGCGTAGTCGGCTCGAACGTCAAAACAGACATCCTCACAGCACATGTCACTCACTCATAGCTGACGGACGGCTGTGGCATTTCTCACAAATGACACCCATAATAAATGAGATCTGGCTGTCCTGATTGTAAGAAATACGGTGTTCCTGTTTGTTTTTCAGCGTTGCCATAACTACATGACGGACCAGCTGGGCATCCCCGTGTGGGGCTCCTACGTCATCTTCGGATTGGCCACCCTGTTCTCCGGCCTGGCTCTGGGATTGGTCAGTACCTTTTTACTTTCGGTTTAGTTGTGAGAAGGAGGGCGGGACTTTTGTTTGGAGGGATATCAGTCTCTACTACATATTTGAGATGCATTCTGCATCAAAACATCATATTTATTAATTGTTGTTATTCTTTTGTCTTCCTTGGATTGTTAATTATCTCTCTCGCTCCAGATTCTGGTGTTCATCGCTGATTACGTCTTCCCTTCGCGGAGGTTCTCCTCTTCGGACTACTACCAGAGTGAGTCTCGGTTGTTTGTTCTCTGGACTTTTGATCTACAAATAGTCGCCTTTCCCGCATAAGATTTAAAACGCGGCGCACAGTCAGTGACGAAGAAGGTGTGGTTAACTCTGTTAACTTGTGTGTGGTGCAGAGAAACAGAGCATGGAGCAGGCGCGGCTGATCCAGCAGGAGGAGGAAGAGCAGGAGGCTGACGGAGAGGAAGATGACGAAGACGAGGAGGAAGAGATGGAGGAGTACGGCGGCAGCCAGGACGAGGACTGGACGACGAGGAGGAGGGGCTCCCCTGAGGGCAGGACACAGGAGGAGGCGGTGAGGAAGAGGAGGGTGGCCCAGGAACAGGACGCCGACGAAGAGGAGGACACCTAGGGTGGGCGTCGGCCCGTTGGTTTTAGAGCAGACCAGTGGTGGAGGCGGAGTTTGAGGTGGAGGAAAGGCCCCCCCCCCCCCCCCCCCCTTAGGTCCTAAAGCAACAGTGTTTACAACCGGAGGTCGACAGATAAAAGTCCTGAGATCAACGAGCGTTCTTTCCTTCTCTCACTCCCTTCATTTAGTTTCTTTCCTAGTTACCCAGGTAGTCCCTCCCCCAGTCCCCAGGTAACCTCTCCCCTTCCCAGTCCCAAGGTAACCTCTCCCCTTCCCAGTCCCCAGAAAACCCCCCTCCTAATACCCAGGTAACCCCCTTCCCAGTACCCAGGTAACCCCTCCCATCCCCAGTACCCAATTTCGCTACGAAGCACAGCAGCTGAGGTGGATTTTGTGATTTTGTTTTTTGCGTGTTTGCTATGCATTGACTTTTTGTTCCTTTTTTGGGGGTTTTAATTTACAAGTGTTATTTTCCGGCTGAATTTCCCTCCCATTACTTTTTTTTTTTTTTCAGTTGATGCCTAATTTTAACCTTATGTTTACTCTAACCTACGTATATGTATTTCTTATATCTTTACAATTGTTTTGGAAATTAAATTGATTTTGTGAACGTCAGTCTTTTAAGGACTCATTCGTAGCTTGAGTCTTTGGAATGAATGGAAACTGGATGGATTAAGGCGGGAAGCCGCAATGGGGGTCTGATAATCCCTCACTTCCCCTCAAAATAATTGTATTACATACCGACTAGTCTGTCAGAATGGACCTTTTCTAGAGGGATTCTGGTCGGGGGGAAACAATCTGCTGTGTTTAAGTTACTTTAACTCCAGTTTATTTTTTTTTTTTTTTAAACAAAGGCCAAGGATTGCTGATGCATTGTACTGTAAATATGATCCTCTTGTTGTATGTTTGCACAACTGATAATCAGAGTGGTCTGTTTGGTGGGGAGGTATTAGTATTTTATTATTTTCAGATGTTTCTATCTTGATGATTTTTCTGATCACTTTCTGATATTGATTCTAGTCTGTACCGTCGCCCAATCAGGCGTTGCATGCAGTTACGCCACCCGGACAGATGAGAGACCCTGCGCCCGTCATGTTTTTGACAGTTTGGAGATAATTGGGTTACTTTTATCCAGTTTGGAGATAACACCTTAAATACGGGTTTGTATATTTGCAGCGTATCACGACCAGCTCTCTTGTGTTCCTCTGAGGAAGTAGCTGTTCCCCTTTTTATATTAAACCTATATATAATATGCATTACAGTAGCCCTTAATGACCCTCGTTTATGATGGCACATTTTACTATGGATTTGTGATTACTTACAATAGAACTGATTATTTGTTGTTGCAGGAAAATTGTTTATTTTTTAATGTTGCTTTTATTGTTAAAAGCTCATCTCTTCGGCATTTCATGTTTGTAGACTTTACAGGTCTCCTTTTGGGTGAAAAGGCTTGTGCTCCTTTACCGTGTGAACCAAATAAAGAAATATCCAAGAAAGACTAATCTCCCGCCTTGTCTCTTCTTATTATTCGTGAAAGTGAAATTATTCATGAAAGTTCACAACTACAAGTGTTGTAAGTAGTTAGTTATGGACATAATAAGTAGTGGACCTACAACTGTAACTTGACTAACTAAAGAATGAATAATACAACATATATTCAGAATAATTCTACTAACTGTCCATGTGGGGTTCCATGTCTGGCAGCTGTAATTTCCATCTCCACCAGTAGGGGTCAGTCTTCCTCAATGTTTGCGCTGCAATGGAACGCAATGCAAAAAATAGATAGATTTGAATCTCCAGAATCCTATTTGTTGTGAAGCCACCCATTCCTTGAACAAATTCCCCCTGAACAACCAAAGGCTGCAGCACACGACAGGGAAGAGACAAACAAAAGACAACTTTTCACTGGAGGACCTCTGGGGCGCGCAGAACACCCAGATTATGTTTCAGTCTCATTGTGAGGAAGAGTCCTGCCCTGCAGCCAAGACATCGCCGCTTTCATCATCTTCATCCTGGATTAGGAGGACAGCCCAGGCACAGCATGTCTGTCTGTCTGTCTCTGTGTGTGTGTATGTGTGAGAAAGCAAGATACGTGTGTGTGTGTGTGTGTGTGTGTGAGAGAGAGAGAGAGAAATAAAGGGACAGCATTTTGTGTGTGTGTGTGTGTATTTTCAATTAAAAGCCAGAGAAACAGGCATTGAAAGGCAAATGATAGAGAGAGGGAGAGACAGATACAGAGAGAGAGACAGATAGAAAGAGCCAGAGAAAGCGAAGAGAGGAGAGAGACAGAAGGGAGAGAGAGGAAGAGACAGAGAGAGAGAGACAGAGAGAATAAACAGAGACAGACAGGAGAGATCGGGAGCAACAGAGAGAGACTAGAAGAGATTAAACAGAGACAGACAGAGAGAAACGAGCAACAGAGGATTGTAGACAGAGGGAGAGAGAGGAAGAGACCAGACAGATTTTAGATAAAACACAGAGACAGAGACAGAGAGACAGAGAGAGGAGACAAGAGGACAGAGAAAGAGAGAGAAAGACCAGAGAAACAACAGCACCCAATGTCAGCCCGGTTACCCACAATGGCCCTGCCTGCTGCTGCTGCTGCTGCTGGCTGCTGCTGCTGCTGCTGCTGCTGCTGCTGCTGCTGCTGCTGCTGCTGCTGCTGCTGCTGCTGCTGCGGTGGCACCGTTCTGCTCTATTTCTGAACGCAATACTTTCACACAATAAATCTGTCCACCTTCCATTTGGGTATTTCTGTTCCCTCATTGTGTGTGTGTGTGCGTGTGTGTGTGCGTGTGTGTGTGTGTGTGTGTGTGTGTGCGTGTGTGTGTGTGTACATCTGTGTGTGTGTGTGTGCATCTGTACATGTGTGTGTGTGCGTGTGTGTGTGTGCGTGTGTGTGTGTGTACATCTGTGTGTGTGTGTGTGTGTGTGTGTGTGCGTGTGTGTGTGTGTGTGTGTGTGTGTTGTGTCTTTGGCCCCGCCCACACGCCAGCTCTCTGCGTGCCCTGCCTGCGTTTCCTTCCAGGCTCAGATAATAACACGTTTGGCTCGTAAAAAAATCAAACCAAACACCAAAGAATCACAAGATCCAAGAAAAACACGAACTGGTGCACTGAGGACCCCACCCTCGGGTGCCCGATGACGACGGGGGCGGGGGAACTAGAACTTGAGGCTCCTCCTGTTTATTGGCCCTTATTCTCCTCCACGTCTCCATGGCACTGAAATAGCAACAGAGCGACGACTCCTCGCGGGAGGAAAGTCTTCTATGGCGGCTGCAGCCAGGCCCCGCCCTGCCCAGAGTGTACACTGTTTACAGCTAAAAGCCAAACTGCTACAGGCCCGCAGAGCTGCAGCCAACACTGAGCGAATCGGTGGGGAAACCAACTGTTTATTAGCTTATTTCCAAACGTGTTTTTTACGTCGGTTTCCAGGCAACAGGTGTTTGACTCAGGGTGACCACGAAATCTTTGACGATTTTCTGCGCCTCTCGTTTTTTCGTTCCCCTTCAACGCCCTGTTTTTGCAAAGTAAACTTGTTCCGAACAATGACTGGAAAAATGTGGAATCAATGGTGAATGAATGAAGCAAATGTGACGTTTAAAATCAAAACGGGCTGTAGGCTACAACCTGGCGTTAGGGCTGTGAAGTCACGTTAAAAAGGGTTGGATTAGGGTTTGGTTTTAGGGCTGTGTTTTACGGTGAGGGTTTGGTTTTAGTGTTTGGTTTAAGAGGTCTTCTCGTTCCGTTCCGATCTTCGGTCTGGCCAGGCTTCAAGCTGTCCGTTTGTGTGCGAACCGCCGGTGGTTCGGCCCAATCAGAGTCCTACTGGCAGCTTCGGGGGCGTGGTTTAGGTGAGACGACAGCAAGAAGCAATTGTTTGATTGCGATAGACAGTCAGTTCAACCAATCACCTGACAAGGATTTTCTTTGAAAGTGCCCCTTTCCCAAACAGTTTCCAATGACGACTGCCCAGATGGTTCTGTGAAAAAAACCATCAGGCCAGTGAAGGGTCCTGATGGTTAATATTAAAGGGGACATATGATGCCACCAGGTGTGAGTGTGATCAGCCATTGCAAGCCGTTTCACAATTGCCATGTGACTACCGTCTAGTGACATCACAAGTGGGAATGTGCACCTAGATGTATGCTGACTAGATTAATTGACCTCTGTCTGTCGGTACAGTTCACTGGGTAGGCTGGTAGACTGATCTAGCAATCATACATCTAGGTGGACATTCCCACTTGTGATGTCACTAGAGTAATCACACTCCAAAAAGATGTCCCCTTTAATATTATTCTGTATGTGTTGGGTTGCGGGTCGACGAAGGTTGAGAACCGGTGATTAACGGCCTTGAACTACTAATGACACTCAACGTAAATGTTTTGCCGGTGACTTATGATGCTCTGTTATACATTTATACTAATAGTGCCGCCTCGTTCCCGGGCCAAATCTAATTTGTTTACATCAACAGATTTAAACGGAATTCGGAGCGTCGAAAAAAACCCCCGCGGGGTCAGTGATTCACGCGATGTGAGCCAGCGGTGACATCCCTCGAGGAAAGTTAGAAAGAAAACGGTTTGATTTAAAAACTCTGGCTTTCCGATGTTTACCCGCGCGGTGAAGCTGTTGCCGGTGCAGTAATTTGGAGGGTGTTGCCGTGGTGCCGGGGGTCGGTGGAAAGATAGATGTCCTCCGCAGCGAAGACGGTAGATATTTACACAACGCCAAGAAGCCGTTTAAACCAAACTTAATTTAAGCGGTGTGGTTACCGTGGATACTCGTTGTAGCTCGCTAGCTAGATTATTTACGTGGCGTCCTTTTGTTTAGCTTGGCACGTCCGCGCGCGACCCCGCTGAACACACTTAAAACCAACTCATCGTTTTAAACATTATTCCCGGATTAGGCAGTTGGGTCATTAGTTAGAATAGAACGAATAGGCTTATTAATTCTGACGGAAAGTCTTGTGATAAGGAAGCTAGCTGTCTGCATGCATGCGTGTGTGTGTGTGTGTGTTGTGCAATCCTTCACTACCTTTGGAAAAGCACATACAAAACCACAAAGTATGTTAATGACTTTTGGAATCAAACCACACACACACCCACACACAACGCATGCACAATGCACGCACAGCAGCGCACACACACACACACACACACACACACACAGACACACGCATGCACACACGCACACGCACACACACACACTAGACTGTCCTCTTTTCATCTCTTTCATGCCATTCCAACATCTACAAATAAAAAGTCACTTTTGTGTCGTCATTCTTACTGTACTGTACTGTAATTACACAACTAAATGCTTTTTTTTTAAACATTAGTTTAAGTGCTTCAAAGCCAGACGTGACTGAGGTCAGATTTCTCCTCCGTTTAAAAAAAAAACCGCTTGCGGCAAAAAACGTGTGAACCAAAGAGGAAGGAAATCAAAGAGACCCAAGAGAGGATCAAATGAAGCAAAAAGTATTTTAACTGTAAAAAGAAACCGACCAACGAGAGGAGACCTTTCTTCTTTCTTCCCGACTTCCCCCACCAATAGGAGAGAGGAACTCAAGGCCTCTGGATGCTAAACTCATAAATCCGACGCTTCTGTTCTTTTCGTTCTTTTAGCGGTGGGGAAGGGGGGTAAATGTATATTTTTTTTTATTATTCTACTGTTTATTTCTCTATTGTTTATTCTATTGCTATGCAACCTGACACAATAATTTCCTTCGGGATAATAAAGTTCTATCTTATCTTATCTTATATTTTTTCAAATCCCTCAGCCTCCGCCCCTACATCCCTGCTCCCCCCGAAAAGCCCTCCCCCCCCCCGGGCCCGCCCCCCTCCTCCTCAGCGACTCGTGGGGTATGAAGGAACGGGGAGGCGGGGCTTGTTGGAGGCCGGCGCCAGATCTCGGTTCGGCAGTTTGACGGACAGCCTCCTGTACTCTCGTACCTCCCCCCAATATCGGCCAGTTCTGTGGAACTCTCCAAGAAGGGTAGAAGTCGATTTGTTCTGAATCTCGGAACACTTCTGAAGGAGAGCATACAGAGGCCTTCAGTCGTGATTTAATGAATGTTAAAATGCTCGACCCCTGACTGCTGGCATAAGTAATCTCTCGAGTTTCCCATGAGGCGAAAGGCCGTGATCGTCCGAAAGTTGCGTGTGATTGTGTGTCTATGTTGTAGTTCTTGCTATACAGTCCCTTACCTAGCTCACTCAGAAAAGCCCTGAAAGTTGTACAGAGCGACGGTGTCGTTGTGAATATACTCTTATGAACGCGGTATCGAGAGCCTCCAAGTGACGTCTTGACTTCAAGCACATACCAGGCTCTCTCTGTGCATAGTTTCCTCTCCTTGCTTTGCGTTGGAAGATATTCTAGGTTGCCTATACACATCACACACACACACCGAGATGCAACTCGCGAGAACAGTCAAGCACCACTCAAGACTCTCGCGGAGTGCCAGCGGGACGGCAGCGGAACCCGCCAGCCCACCCAGGGTCTAGACTGGACCAGCAGCAGCAGGACCAGCAGCGGCAGC
Organism: Coryphaenoides rupestris; assembly: GCA_002895965.2. Lineage (NCBI taxonomy): Eukaryota > Metazoa > Chordata > Actinopteri > Gadiformes > Macrouridae > Coryphaenoides > Coryphaenoides rupestris. Next base: position 320,714 of record PIJE02000347.1, read on the forward strand.
AGCACCAGCAGAGCAGCAGCAGACCAGCAGCAGCAGCAGACCAGCAGCAGACCAGCAGCAGCAGACACCAGCAGCAGCAGCAGACCAGCAGCAGCAGCAGCACCAGCAGCAGACCAGCAGCAGCAGCAGCAGACCAGCAGCAGCACCAGCAGCAGCAGCAGCACCAGCAGCAGCAGCAGCACTAGCAGCAGCAGCAGCAGCAGCAGCACTAGCACTCCCCAGACGGGCTCAGAGCACGGTGCTGAGTCACCATGTTAAGAGTAAAAAAAGTGTAGTACACGTATAAGGTAATAGCTTGAAGAATCTAATCTCTCCCTCGTGCTACAAGACATCACAAGTGAGAGCGTGAGTCCTCCTATACTCACAGTTTAAACCTGCCTACGGCATACCCGCTCGAACTTCATGCAGTGAAACTTCCGGCCCACACCTCACAGGCGAGACTCTCCACTCATACCCCAATTCACCCTCAGAAGACTCGAGCACTTCATGCAGCAAAACACTTGGACATAGGTGCACGCGAAAGCGTGAGAGGGAGGATCCCGCGAGCGGTGAGTACGTAACGATACTCGAGAAGTGCGCACCACTCGCCCACACACTACTTAGTGTACATCATCACAAGAAGCGGACGAAGACACGAGTTTCACCTAACGAAAAACACGATAGCGACATTATGAATCATTCCAGGACGCCAATGTCTCTCTTTAGTGATGTAATGACAGCATTTCGGTATTTAATTATACTGTAGTCACGGTACAGTAAGAATGACGACGCATGAAGGTGACTTTTTATTTGTTTAGATGTGGAGGGAATGAATGAAAGAGGTGAAAACTGTAAAGTATATGAACAAACTTGTGGATCTATGATGCGTTCTCTCTGCGCTCTCGCTCTCTCTCTCTCTCTCTCTCTCTCTCTCTCTCTCTCTCTCTTTGTGTGATTTAAGAGGTCAGTTGAAGTCATGACCTGGTGACTGAGAGGCGAGAGTTTCAGAGGTTTTATTTGTCCTTCTTTCGAAGAGGAAGAGAGACACCACAACAGTCATCATCTTTTTTTATATATCTATTTAAAAAACAAATCTATATATATATATCGTATTCCCAGAATGCAAAACGACCAAGCATCCTCCACACACACACCACACACAGCAAACATTCCAAAGATTCAAACCCACCCCGACCACAACCTCATGCGTGTGTGTGTGTGCGTGTGTGTGTGTGTGTGTGTGTGTGTACACTTCCTACATACTTTGAGAACATACAGTACTTCCTGCCACGCAGCTCCCACTTCCTGTTTACCTCTCAGAACACAGTGTGGGGAAAAAGGAGATCTGTTTGTTGCTGTGCTGTGTGTGCGTGCATGTGTGTGTGCATGTGTGTGTGCATGTGTGTGTGTGTGTGTGTGTGTGTTTGTTTGTTTGTTTGTTTGTTATTTTTCCCGAAAGGAGTGCGGCCGAGGAGGACGGATATTATTTCTGTATCTCGTCTGGCGGTCTCTCCTCCGCTAAAGGAGAGATGAGCTCGGGTCCCAGGGCCGTAATCACACGGTTCGCACGGCAGGGGGGCCGTCCCCCCACGCCTCGGAGTGATTTAATTGGCCCTTGTTCGTCAACGTGTATATTTCGAGCCGTCTCGATTGGATGACAGAGGTGGGCGTCGTGCTCGTCGTCCTCCTCGCCTCTGGGTGACGACTTCTGACATGGGTGTGTTGACGTTAACATGCGTATACGCACACACACACACACACACACACACAACGATACATAGATACACACACGCGCACGCACACACACACACACACACACACCCAACACACACGCACACACACACACATGCATCATAGAGCCACAAGATGGTTCATAGACTGTCCTCTTAGGCGCCGCGCACACACACACTTCCCGTCAGGCTGTTTCCCCGCCGCAAAGGGAATCCCAGATGTGCGGTATCCGTGCGCTGCCGCTGGCTCGCCGGAGAACCCCCGAGCTCCGACGTTCCCGACGCGCCGAGACACCGGCTCCGTGAAGATCTTCTCACCGGCGTCGCCACACCAAGCCTCCGAGAAGAACTTCCTCCTCCCTCCTCCACCCCTCATCATAACCCGAGCTTCTCATTTGATTTTAGGATCTCATTATTTTTGAGACTGTCCGTTCGATGCCTAATTGCACCTCCTAAGCGTCCCGGTGGGAAGGAAAGAGCACGTCTATGACTGACACTTGGCTATAGGAACAACGCAGGGACGGAACCAGGAATTCGGGGCCCCCATGAAAGGAAATCTGTACGGGCCCCTATATACTGTATGGCGGCGCCTTCACTCCTATCTCCTATTATATCCGTTTCTGGTTAAAAGACAACATGCAACTCAACAGGAAGGAGGGATCCATCTTCGGACCTTCTGTCTCCCGGTTTCTTGCCTCTGGGTTTTGGGGGAGTTTTTCTGAGGGCTTAGGGTTGAGGGAGGCGGTGGAGAGGTGGGAGTTGTGGGGGATATTGCGTCCTGTGAAGCCAGACTGTAACTCGCGATTAAGGGCTAAAGAAATGGAATTGACTCGACTCGACTGCTCCGGCCTCGTTAAAAACAAACTGAAATGATTTCCGCTATCTGTGTCGCGCACAGTGTGCTGCTGCTGAGCGCGATATCGGCGGCACGGAAGATTTACCGACGTGTTCCGAGCGGGAAAGTCGGCAAGATTCCCACCAAGGCGGCCGCACAGCTTTTCATCTCCTCTTCTTCCTCCTCCTCCTCCTCTTCCTCCCGACACGCTCGTATGAAATACGCTCGATGGAGAATCCGGCGGGCGGTCGTGACCCTAAACCTCACCCTCCTCCCACTCCCCCCCGGTCTTGCCTTCAAAGCGGCGTTTTAGCTCCGCCACGGATTAGCGTGAACAATATGAACCCAGGTGTTGTCCATCATCGTGGAACACGAGCGCGCGGCGACATCAAACGGTTCCCCCGTGGAATCTCTGCAATGTGTGTGTTTGGCGAGGAACCATAAGCAAGAAGAACCTCACCCTACGTGTGGATGATTCATTCACCGTTCCACCACATCGACTTCTGACTTCTCTGTTGTTCATTTTATCACTTTATCATTTGTCATTATAATTATGATTACATGCTGCTTGTGACTATTGATTATGTAACTTTTTATTATGCTGCTATTCTCCGACTGTACGAGTCACTTTTTACTGCACTTACTGGACTTTAGAATGTATGTTTATAAAGTGTTACTGCTTGAGCGAATGTGGAGTAAGCATTCCGTTGTGCTCGTTAAATAAAGAATCTTGAATCTTGAATCTTGAATCTTGAACTTTGAATTTTGTCCCGACATGCTGCCTCCTCTCCGTTTTGTGTTCACGGTGGAAGTCCTCAGTCAGACCTTTTTCATTAGCAGAGCCTGGGCCGAGTTTTCTTTCTGTCCAGTTTCTGGGAAGCTCGGGCGGATAATCTTGTTGATGTTGTTGTTGTTGATGTTGTTGTTGTTGTTGTTGTTGTTGTTGTAAATCACCGCAATACTCCTAATGTCCGTGCCCTTCGTGACAGAATATTTTCATGTTTCATATGATTATAATATTGTTCTGTGCGTTCGATATTTGAAAACCGTTGCGGTGCCAGGATTCTAGGAACGCCTGGTTGAGGGAGGGGGATGGAGGGGGGAGGGAGGGATGGTGGTTCCAGACTGTCCAGGGCCTCATGGAATTCCTTGGATGTCCTTTGACCTCGCCTGATTCAGCAATACCCTTCACAGCAGCAGTTCGGCGTAGGTCAGAGGTCAAATCCCAGCCAGACTTAGCCCAGGCCTACGAGGGCGCGTTGTATACAGGTTTACAGGGACCAAGGAGAGATTTCTGCATTTTCATCCTATAATTTACGACTTAACTCTGGTTTAGTTCTTCTAAGTTGTTGACCTCTTTTTTATGTTTTATGTGAAGAAATGTGCATTAACATAATTTATGTGTCAAGAACATACTAAATATTGAGTGTCTTGAAAATATAGTATGTTCTTTACACATAAATTACAGGTAATAATATTGAGTGTCTTGAAAACAATGACCTGGAACTGTAATTTCATTTACAGGAAGATATGTGTCTGATACTCAACGTGATACTGACAATTCTTGACACTCTGTACTATGTAATAGACCCTAATGCCCTGCCCACCCATCCTGAGAACAACGTCATATGCTATATAAATGATATATTACATTACTGAACCCTCATTGGGTCAAAGTATACCGCAAAGCACGCAGCCCACACAATCTAATTAACCGTCCTTCAGCAGAGCTGCAATCTGATCTCCTGTCCTGGCTTCATAGTACATGGAGTCTGGCGAGGTGTCGGCCGCAACACTTCTCTCCCCTCGATCCTCAGTTTTACGGCGTGAATCTGATCCGCCGGAGAGACGCGAGCGGCGCGGCACCAGGCTGCACACATTCCAGCGGTTCGGATGAAAAACAGGCCGTCTCAGCAGGCCCTAACCTGCGACGAGCCTCGCAGTACCCTACCTTGTGGCCTGTGGTTCACCCACCTCTCTCCTGCCTCTCTCTCTCTCTCTCTCTCTCTCTCTCTCCCTCTCTCTCTCTCTCTCTCTCTCTCTCTCTCTCTCTCTCTCTCTCTCTCTCTCTCTCTCTCTCTCCTCCTCTCTCTCTCCCTCTCTTTCTCTCTCTCTCTCCCCTCTCACCCTCTCTCTCTCTGCTCTCTCTCTCTCTCTCTCTTCTCTCCTCTCTCTTCTCTCTCTCTCCCTCTCCTCCTCTCTCTCCCCCTCCCCCTCTCCTCTCTCCCTCTCTCTCCCTCTCTCTCCCCTCTCTCTCTCTCTCTCTCTCTCTCTCTCTCTCTCTCTCTCTCTCTCTTCTCTCCCTCTCCCTCTTCTCTCTCTCTCCCTCTCCTCCCCCTCTCTCCTCTCCCCTCTCGCTCTCCCCCTCCTCCCCTCTCTCTCCCCCCTCTCTCCCCCCCCCCCTCTCTCTCTCTCTCTCTCTCTCTCTCTCTCTCTACGCATCCCGTCAGTATTTTTCTAACCGACCGACTCCACAACGTGACGTCAAACAGCGTCCAGGCAGACAGTCATGTTTGGACAACAAGCCGTGTTATCTGTTGCCGTTGCCTTGACGACACCTCTCGTCGCTCGAGGTTAGGACTTTAAAAATCGTCTCATAAAACACTAAATATTTATGAAGTCTGCGGCGGATAAAGCTGTTGCATGACACAGATCGACCGCAGAAGGACACGCAGATGCAATGATGATAACAAAATCCCAAATCCACTCGCTTGTGTTAAAACATCCACAGACACACACATCAACACGTTGACTGACACTTGGCTATAGGAACAACGCAGGGGCGGAACCAGGAAATCGGGGGGCCCCCATGAAAGGGAATCTGTACGGGCCCCCGAGATATAGCGGCGCCCGCTATATACTTACTGTACGTTGTTATGCTTCACCTTCGCTCCTATCTCCTGTTATATCCATATCTGGTTAAAAGACAACGTGCAACTCAACACAACGGAGTACTGGGGGCAGACATTTTCGTTTTTGTGTATGTGTGTGTGTGTGTGTGTGTGTGTGTGTGTGTGTGTGTGTGTGTGTGTGTGTGTGTGTGTGTGTGTGTGTGTGTGTGTGTGTGTGTGTGGAACATACGTGTCAGAGGATGACACCGTCGGTACTTCTGGAGTCAAGAGTCAACAACAGGTTGACAGCTCGTCAAGATAGCGCGCAGGACAGGTGAGGGGAACAGTACTGGAGTGTACTGTTGTGCAACTGTCTCTTCGGGCTACAACTTAACAGGCTATATATATATATATATATATATATATATATATATACTGTACATATACATATACTTATATAATATTAAGAGTTATATCACATTAATATTAAGAGTTATATCTAGGGCTGGGCGATATGGCTGAAAACTGTATCACGATATAAGTGTTTCATATCGGTCGATATCGATAATTATTGATAATTTGTATGACCTATTTAAAATAAGGACCAGGAGAAAAATATACTAAATTTAAACATTTTTATTTTAAACTTAACCTTCCTCTGATTGTAGGCAGACAGGGAAAAGGAATGTCAACACAACCATGGAAAACACTCAAATATATAAATATAAACATAAGTCTGAATGAAAATTTAAATCACAATGAAAACTTAACAATTATCAATAATAAAGTGCTTAACAAAAATAAAGTGTTACAAAAACATGTGTAAAGGCTGTGGTTGTGCTGCAAAGGGTGAGAGCGGCTAACGCGTGGTAAACAAGTTGGTTGTATTACCAGTCTTGGTGGACGACGGTCATAATTTACAGACAACATTGGTCTGACTACGGTCTGACTTATAAAATCCAAACTGTCATACTGGCGAGCTGATCTTTCCATTTTTGTCGACAATTTCCTCGCTTGTTGCGGCGCTCATCTTTCACTTCTCACTCCGCGCTGTTTCTGTTATTCAAGAAACAAACACGAACACGAGACAACGAGGCGGCGCAACCAAACTTGATACTGTTACATGATTGGCTGTTAGCGTGTCACTCCATACGTTGCCAGGTACCGGAGGACGAGTGCCTTTGTTCATGCAACCAACCTTGCTTCGCAACCTCTGGTTCAAAGCGGAGCTAGCTCCGCTTTCTTCCAACGAGGAAAAAAAAATATCGAAACGTTCTATCGAACGCATTTTCTATCGATATTGATTATGTGTCTATCGCGATACATATCGTTATCGTTTTATCGCCCAGCCCTATGTGTTCACATATACAACGTTAGCTACCTAGCTAGTGAGGAAGATAACACTGTTATTGATCCTTTGCTATGTGATTTGAGGTGAAGTTATGTGTGTTATGTAATGATGTACATGTGATGTCATGTGATGTCATGTGATGTCATGTGATGTCATGCAATGTCATTTTATTTCAGCTAATGTTATGTTACTGTTATGCAATGTGTTATGCATGTTGTGTCTCATGTGATGGTGGAATGTCATTTGATATCATAACAGGAATACGATTATTACAAGCAGAAGCGGTTTACTGAAGAGAAGGTGGATACAGTATGAGTAGAGATACTGTGTCTAATGTGGATGTCATGATGTTAAGGTGGAGGGTGGGTATGTATGTGTGTATATGTATATATATATATATATACAGTATATGAGTCTCAGGGTACTGTGTGTACATGTGTGTACATACCTTCCACAACGTCAGAAAACCAGAAAAGATCCAAACATCTAATTTGACTTTTTTGGGTACAGACTCTCTCTCTCTGTCTCTCTCTCTCTCTCTCTCTCTCTCTCTCTCTGCCTCTCTCTCTCTCCTCTCTCTCTCTCTCTCTCTCTCTCTCTCTCTCTCTCTCTCTCTCTCCTCTCTCTCTCTCTCTCTCTCTCTCTCTCTCTCTCTCTCTCTCTCTCTCTGGCTCTCTCTCTCTCTCTCTCTCTCTCTCTCTCTCTCTCTCTCTCTCTCTCTCTCTCTCTCTCTCTCTCTCTCCGTCACTGTGGTAGACTCCCCACCACATGAAATGCTGTGATAGGGAAAAGAAGCGATGCCCTCCCCCTAACTAGAGAGAGAGAGAGGACAGATCCGGCAGCAGAGACTTCAACAGCCAAGCTATTCCCAGAGTTCAACTTCTCAACACGTCCAACTTTTTCTTCCATCGCTCTGCGGCCGGGACTCCGCATCCGCCCCGGCGGGGAGCTAGCGGCACGGTTGTAAACTTGAACGTATATAAAGCAAAGAGATGCTTGTTGGCTGTCGTCGCCGTGCGGTGACACACAGCGCGGGCGGAACGATCACAGTCGGACGCTTGGGAAGTTTCGTTTTGCGCAATTACACGCTTTCAAGCACGGCTGAGAATAGCGTCTAATTTGGCGACGCCGCAGCGTTCGGAGCGCGTTTGTTTCAGTGTTGGATTTAGAAACGAGGAGTTTTTTTTTCGGGGGGGGGAATGTTTCGAGAGGCAGCCAGGGGCTCGGAAATAGCTCAATATCATTATGGTTTATTGTCTTTTAATGCCACCGCATCGTCGTGAGATTGACACCACAGTTTTATAGTCTAAAGGAATTACGATTTGAAGATATTTGATATTTGAGGTTTGAAACGTCGGAGAGAAAGCAAAACTAGTTTCAGTCTCATTTCCATATTCTTCAACGTAATGACCCTCAGTTAGACTTAGACGCTTCTTTGTCTCTCCCTATCTCCCTCTCGTTGTCTCTCTCTCTCCCTCTCCGTCCCCTCTCTCTCTCTCCCCCCCTCCCCCTCTCACTCTCCCCCCTCTCTCTCCCCTTTCTCTTCCCCCCTCTCTCTCCTTCTCCCCTCTCTCTTCTCTCTCTTGGTT
>PIJE02000347.1:329035-403190 GCA_002895965.2 Coryphaenoides rupestris
TTTTTATATATCTATTTTCTATATATATATATCGTATTCCCAGAATGCAAAACGACCAAGCATCCTCCACACACACACCACACACAGCAAACATTCCAAAGATTCAAACCCACCCCGACCACAACCTCATGCGTGTGTGTGTGTGTGTGTGTGTGTGTGTGTGTACACTTCCTACATACTTTGAGAACATACAGTACTTCCTGCCACGCAGCTCCCACTTCCTGTTTACCTCTCAGAACACAGTGTGGGGAAAAAGGAGATCTGTTGTTGCTGTGCTGTGCATGTGTGTGTGCATGTGTGTGTGTGTGTGTGTGTGTGTGTGTGTGTGTTTGTTTGTTTGTTTGTTTGTTTGTCCGAAAGGAGTGCGGCCGAGGAGGACGGATATTATTTCTGTATCTCGTCTGGCGGTCTCTCCTCCGCTAGAGAGAGATGAGCTCGGGTCCCAGGGCCGTAATCACACGGTTCGCACGGCAGGGGGGCCGTCCCCCCGCGCCTCGGAGTGATTTAATTGGCCCTTGTTTGTCAACGTGTATATTTCGAGCCGTCTCGATTGGATGACAGAGGTGGGCGTCGTGCTCGTCGTCCTCCTCGCCTCTGGGTGACGACTTCTGACATGGGTGTGTTGACGTTAACATGCGTATACACACACACACACACACACACAACGATACATAGATACACACACGCACGCACGCACACACACACACACACACACACACACACACACACACACACACACACACACACCCAACACACACGCACACACACACACATGCATCATAGAGCCACAAGATGGTTCATAGACTGTCCTCTTTTCATCTCTTTCATGCCATTCCAACATCTACAAATAAAAAGTCACTTTTGTGTCGTCATTCTTACTGTACTGTACTGTAATTACACAACTAAATGCTTTTTTTTAAACATTAGTTTAAGTGCTTCAAAGCCAGACGTGACTGAGGTCAGATTTCTCCTCCGTTTAAAAAAAAACGCTTGCGGCAAAAAACGTGTGAACCAAAGAGGAAGGAAATCAAAGAGACCCGAGAGAGGATCAAATGAAGCAAAAAGTATTTTAACTGTAAAAAGAAACCGACCAACGAGAGGAGACCTTTCTTCTTTCTTCCCGACTTCCCCCACCAATAGGAGAGAGGAACTCAAGGCCTCTGGATGCTAAACTCATAAATCCGACGCTTCTGTTGGGTTCTTTTCGTTCATTTGGCGGTGGGGAAGGGGGGGGGGGCTATGCAGTTACTCTCTGAATGCGGTGTATTTATTTATTTATTATTATAATTTTTTATTTAAATGTATTTTTTTGTATTCTTATATTTTTGAGCAACCTCTGGCACAAGAGTTTCCCTCGGGATGAATAAAGTTCTATCTTATCTTACATCATCTTATTTCGAAAAGCCCTCCAGGCCCCGCCCCCCTCCCCTCCCCCCCCCCCCCCCCTAGACTCGTGGGGTATGAAGGAAAGGGGAGGCGGGGCTTGTTGGAGGCCGGCGCCAGATCTCGGTTCGGCAGTTTGACGGACAGCCTCCTGTACTCTCGTACCTCCCCCCAATATCGGCCAGTTCTGTGGAACTCTACAAGAAGGGTAGAAGTCGATTTGTTCTGAATCTCGGAACACTTCTGAGGGAGAGCATACAGAGGCCTTCAGTCGTGATTTAATGAATGTTAAAATGCTCGACCCCTGCTGCTGATCATTTCCACGGCGACGACAAGTTCATTATATTCTCTACATCCCTACTGCTCCTCAGAAAGCCCTGAGTGAGCAGAGGCGAGGAGTAATCTATGACGGAGCGAAGCCCCAAGTGGTGATTCAGCACTCCGCTGTGATGTGTCTCCGCGGGAGACGGTGGTGATGAGTCAGAGTCGATGATGCGGACCAATCAGGTCGCAGCAGGAGCAGCAGACCCAGCAGCAGCAGCAGCAGCAGCAGACCCAGCAGCAGCAGACCCAGCAGCAGCAGACCCAGCAGCAGCAGCAGACCCAGCAGCAGCAGCAGTAGACCCAGCAGCGGCAGCCGACCCAGCAGCAGCAGCAGACCCAGCAGCGTTAGCAGCAGCAGCAGCAGACACAGCAGCAGCAGCAACTCTAACCAATTAGTGAGACGAACGTATAAGTAAAGTAAAAAGTGCAGTACAGTAAGTAAGTAAATCTCCCCCCTTACGACATCACAAGTGGGAGTGTCCACCCAGATGCACGCTGGTTAGAGATCGGCCCACCCCAGCCTACCCAACCCGGCGGACTGCAGCAACTTGGTAGGCCGGTCTACCCAGCGTCTACGTCTGGGTGGACACTCCCCCACTTGTGACGTCATAAGGGGGGAGGTTCTGAAACCGCGTGGAATGGCTCATCACACACACACACACACACACACACACACACACACACACACACACACACACACACACACACACACACACACACACAACACACACACACACACCTGCTGCTGGTGGTATAATAGGAGCCCTTTAATGACGCGCGTCTCAAGTCGCTGCTTTGGATAAAGCTGCTAACCGCTAACAAACAGTACACAGTAGCTGCACGCCTCGTCAACATGATGGACTGATGTGAACTGGGGGGCGGAAACCACATTTGAATCAAGAGTTTATCTTCAAGATAAACTCCAGATATTTGTTCTGCCGCCGGCTTCCGGAGCTCCGAGAACTTCCCGGATAGAACGAAACCTCAAACATGTGCGACCAACTTGTTTTTCATCCTCCGATTGTCACGCAGGCGCCGCGCACACACACACTTCCCGTCAGGCTGTTTCCCCGCCGCAAAGGGAATCCCAGATGTGCGGTATCCGTGCGCTGCCGCTGGCTCGCCGGAGAACCCCCGAGCTCCGACGTTCCCGACGCGCCGAGACACCGGCTCCGTGAAGATCTTCTCACCGGCGTCGCCACACCAAGCCTCCGAGAAGAACTTCCTCCTCCCTCCTCCACCCCTCATCATAACCCGAGCTTCTCATTTGATTTTAGGATCTCATTATTTTTGAGACTGTCCGTTCGATGCCTAATTGCACCTCCTAAGCGTCCCGGTGGGAAGGAAAGAGCACGTCTATGACTGACACTTGGCTATAGGAACAACGCAGGGACGGAACCAGGAATTTCGGGGCCGGCCCCCATGAAAGGAAATCTGTACGGGCCCCTATATACTGTATGGCGGCGCCTTCACTCCTATCTCCTATTATATCCGTTTCTGGTTAAAAGACAACATGCAACTCAACACGGAAGGAGGGATCCATCTTCGGACCTTCTGTCTCCCGCGGATTAGCGTGAACAATATGAACCCAGGTGTTGTCCATCATCGTGGAACACGAGCGCGCGGCGACATCAAACGGTTCCCCCGTGGAATCTCTGCAATGTGTGTGTTTTTGGCGAGGAACCATAAGCAAGAAGAACCTCACCCTACGTGTGGATGATTCATTCACCGTTCCACCACATCCACGTGGAATCTGACAAATCACTTCTGACTTCTCTCTTGTTCATTTTATCACTTTATCATTTGTCATTATACTTATGATTACATGCTGCTTGTGACTATTGATTATGTAACTTTTTATTATGCTGCTATTCTCCGACTGTACGAGTCACTTTTTACTGCACTTACTGGACTTTAGAATGTATGTTTATAAAGTGTTACTGCTTGAGCGAATGTGGAGTAAGCATTCCGTTGTGCTCGTTAAATAAAGAATCTTGAATCTTGAATCTTGAATCTTGAACTTTGAATTTTGTCCCGACATGCTGCCTCCTCTCCGTTTTGTGTTCACGGTGGAAGTCCTCAGTCAGACCTTTTTCATTAGCAGAGCCTGGGCCGAGTTTTCTTTCTGTCCAGTTTCTGGGAAGCTCGGGCGGATAATCTTGTTGATGTTGTTGTTGTTGTTGTTGTTGTTGTAAATCACCGCAATACTCCTAATGTCCGTGCCCTTCGTGACAGAATATTTTCATGTTTCATAAGATTATAGTATTGTTCTGTGCGTTCGATATTTGAAAACCGTTGCGGTGCCAGGATTCTAGGAACGCCTGGGTGAGGGAGGGGGATGGAGGGGGGAGGGAGGGTGGCGGTTCCAGACTGTCCAGGGCCTCATGGAATTCCTTGGATGTCCTTTGACCTCGCCTGATTCAGCAATACCCTTCACAGCAGCAGTTCGGCGTAGGTCAGAGGTCAAATCCCAGCCAGACTTAGCCCGGACCTACGAGGGCGCGTTGTATACAGCGGAATCACTGGTTTACAGGGACCAAGGAGAGATTTCTGCATTTTCATCCTATAATTTAACTCTGGTTTAGTTGTTCTAAGTTGTTGGCCTCTTTTTTATGTTTTATGTGAAGAAATGTGCGTTAACGTAATTTATGGATCAAGAACATACTAAATATTGAGTGTCTTGAAAATATAGTATGTTCTTTACACATAAATTACAGGTAATAATATTGAGTGTCTTGAAAACAATGACCTGGAACTGTAATTTAATTTACAGGAAGATATGTGTCTGATATTCAACGTGATACTGACAATTCTTGACACTCTGTACTATGTAATAGACCCTAACGCCCTGCCCACCCATCCTGAGAGCAACGTCATATGCTATACAAATGATATATTACATTACTGAACCCTCATTGGGTCAAAGTATACCGCGAAGCACGCAGCCCACACAATCTAATTAACCGTCCTTCAGCAGAGCTGCAATCTGATCTCCTGTCCTGGCTTCACAGTACATGCAGTCTCGCGAGGTGTCTGCCGCAACACTTCTCTCCCCTCGATCCTCAGTTTTACGGCGTGAATCTGATCCGCCGGAGAGACGCGAGCGGCGCGGCACCAGGCTGCACACATTCCAGCGGTTCGGATGAAAAACAGGCCGTCTCAGCAGGCCCTAACCTGCGACGAGCCTAGCAGTACCCTACCTTGTGGCCTGTGGTTCACCCACCTCTCTCTCTCTCTGCCTCTCTCTCTCTCTCTCTCTCTCTCTCTCTCTCTCTCTGTCTCTCTCTCTCTCTCCTCTCTCTCTCTCTCTCTCTCTCCGTCTCTCTCTCTCTCTCTCTCTCCCTCTCCTCCCTCTCTCCCCTCTCTCCTCTCTCTCCCCTCTCTTCCTCTCTCTCTCTCTCTCCCCTCCTCTCTCCCCCCTCTCTCTCTCTCTCTCTCTCTCTCTCTCTCTCTCTCCCTCCTCTCTCCCTCTCTCTCTCTCTCTCTCTCTCGCCCCTAACGCAATCCCATCACACACCAGTCGTCAGTCAGTATTTTTCTAACCGACCGACTCCACAACGTGACGTCAAACAGCGTCCAGGCAGACAGTCATGTTTGGACAACAAGCCGTGTTATCTGTTGTCGTTGCCTTGACGACACCTCTCGTCGCTCGAGGTTAGGACTTTAAAAATCGTCTCATAAAACACTAAATATTTATGAAGTCTGCGGCGGATAAAGCTGTTGCATGACACAGATCGACCGCAGAAGGACACGCAGATGCAATGATGATAACAAAATCCCAAATCCACTCGCTTGTGTTAAAACATCCACAGACACACACATCAACACGTTGACTGACACTTGGCTATAGGAACAACGCAGGGGCGGAACCAGGAAATCGGGGGGCCCCCATGAAAGGGAATCTGTACGGGCCCCCGAGATATAGCGGCGCCCCCGCTATATACTTACTGTACGTTGTTATGCTTCACCTTCACTCCTATCTCCTGTTATATCCGTATCTGGTTAAAAGACAACGTGCAACTCAACACAACGGAGTACTGGGTGCAGACATTTTCGTTTTGTGTATGTGTGTGTGTGTGTGTCTGTGTGTGTGTGTGTGTGTGTGTGTGTGTGTGTGTGTGTGTGTGTGTGTGTGTGGGAACATACTGTCGAGGATTGACACCGTCGGTACTTCTGGAGTCAAGAGTCAACAACAGGTTGACAGCTCGTCAAGATAGCGCGCAGGACAGGTGAGGGGAACAGTACTGGAGTGTACTGTTGTGCAACTGTCTCTTCAGGCTACAACTTAACAGGCTATATATATATATATATATATATATACTGTACATATACATATACTGGATATACTGTCAAAAGTATAGCCTGAAGAGACCTACGCTTGGTCGCCTCCCCGACACCCTGTATACAACGTTAGCTACCTCGCTAGTGAGGAAGATAACACTGTTATTGATCCTTTGCTATGTGATTTGAGGTGAAGTTATGTGTGTTATGTAATGATGTCATGTGATGTCATGCAATGTCATTTAATTTCAGCTAATGTTATGTTACTGTTATGCAATGTGATGCATCTCCCTCTTGTTGTCTCTCTCTCTCCCTCTCCGTCCCCTCTCGCTCTCCCCCCTCTCTCTTCCCCTCTCTCTCCCCCGCTCTTTTTTCTTTTCAGACACATTTTCAGGTCTCTTTATTGCCTATAAGAGCGTCCGTTCTAACTCTATTTCCCAAGGTGCACCTCACCATCCCCTCTTCCCTTTAAGGAGATGAATGCTGCCGTAAGATGAAAGTTGGGTTTTTTTTACACCTCGTCAAACTAATTTCCAGTTCCTGGAAACTTTTATAGTTTCCGACGCGCCTTTGTGGTACCTGACGTCCATGTGTGGGCTCCGGCAACCTGGCAGCTCTGTTGAGATGAAGCAGACCTCAAGACTATCAGACACGTCTCACAATGTTCTCTGTCTGTGTGTGTGTGTGTGTGTGTGTGTTGTGTGTGGTGGTGGTGTGTGTGTGTGGTTGGTGTGTGTGTAAATTGACTCAATTTCTATCGCGTTTCTCTAACCCACTCAAAGCACTTTACATTGAGTGCCTCACACATTCACCCAGTCATGTGTGTGCGTGCGTGGTGCGTGCACGTGTGTATGCGTACACGCGTGTGTTTGTGTGTGTGTGTGTGTGGGTGTGCAGTGTGTGTGTGGCCATGTGTGTGGTGTGTGTGTTTTACCGCGAGGACTGGAGCCCGACGGGTCAGCCACCAGCCGTCACCCCAAACAGAACATTCCGGAGCCCAAAGCCTCCACCCCACGTATCGTTCAGCATCGCCACGACAACAGCTGCACGACGCAGACACACTCGACTGTGACACCATCACACCAACCAACGTCACGTCCTCCATCACCACGACGCTAATAGTTAGCATGTGGCCCCGGGACCCGCCGGTTGGTCTCTACCCCCCACCGCGGTGCAGCGTGTGAGGCTGTAGTGTCAGCAACAGCTGAGGGTCTTCCCAGAGGCCCGGTGGTTGTGCTCAAGCAAGCGGGGGTCCCAGGCCCCTCCGTCTGGAAGGAATGGATGTGGTTTCCTCTCCTCCCTAGCGGAGCCCGGAGGGAGGGAGGGCCCAGGCAGTCTAGGAACTAGTATGGAGCGGCTTAGTCCCCTACCCTACCTCACCCCTGAGGAAGGGAGGAGGGAAGAAGTAAGTAACAGGCAGACAGACAGGCAGGCAGACAGACAGAAGGCAGGCAGACAGACAGACAGACAGACAGAAAGACAGAACGGACGGACGGACGGACAGGCAGATAGACAGAGAGACAGACAGGCAGATGGACAGACAGACAGACAGACAGACAGACAGGCAGACAGCCAGGCAGGCAGACAGACAGACAGACAGAGACAGAGACAGAGATTAAAGTGACAGTAGATGATAACAAATGATAGCTAGATCGAGAGAGAGAGACAGAGAGAGGAGAGAGAGAGAGAGAGAGAGAGAGAGAGAGAGAGACACACAGAGGACATTCAAGTGACAGGAGACAAGGAGAATACAAACAAACATGTGTATCAAGGACAGTTCAGTTCCACGTCTTCCAGCGGAGAAATAGTCAAAATATAAAACAGGAGATGGTCGTCCTCAGCCAATACTCTGTGTGTCTGAACCCATTATCCGTTGTTCTTGTCAGGAGAACAGTCGATGGTGGGGAATACGAAGACGGGCTTTGTGTTTTCAGTGAAAACACACGCAAGCCATGGAGATTAATCCCACAAAGATGTTCCAAAGCGGCTCCAGAAACCTTCCCCGGCGTGCCCAGTTTAGAGTTACAACACAAGCATGTTCTCCCCCCCCCCCCCCCCCCCCCCCCCACGCCGAGGGCCAGCTAGCCGTCGCCGGGCTCGTCTGAGAACGCTCCATCGTAAAGACTCAGAGACACAATATTACAATTGAGTTTTGACTTTCTCAACTCGCGAGTGAAGGTCGGCGGTTCCCACGCTCACGTCTTACACAACGCCCACCAGAGAACGAGATTTATTTGAGAGAAAAAAAACGAATCGAATCACCTTCATCTCCACACACGCGCACACGCTCACGCACACACCTAGATAGTGCACAGTACATGTACACTCACGTATGCCCCGGTACATACGAGGCAGAAAGGAACAACCAGGATCCCTGCTGGTTTCCCTTGTTGCTGCTTCTCTTGTTTTATCATCGCCCGTTCCCATGGTTACACGTTGGCTGACCCTCCGATCGGGACGTCCGACGGGGGGACTGGGAGGAGCTTGTTGTCGCCCGGCCAAACTCCAGGGCCAGGAAAACCCGGCTCTGGCCACGTAGCCACGCCGAGTGTGCGTACGTGCGCGCAAGCTAGGCCAGCGTAACACAACACAGAACACACACACACACCTCCACTTGTGGGGAACCTGGATCAATCACAGGTCACTTGAAAGGTGGTGTAATACCCCGGCTATGGTCCTCCGGCCTTAATTTCCTCCAAAATGAGAAGGAGGGAGAGAGAGAGAGAGAGAGAGAAGGGAGAGAGAGAGGGGGGTTGTTTGGCTTGGAGGAGGCCCCCGGAATCTGGGGCCCCCGGACGCCTCGGTCGGTCTCGGTGACGCTGGGCGACCGACTGACCCGGCCCAGCCGCGCGCGGATCCCAGCCAGGGGTGCTGCAGGGTTCGTCGCTGGAGGAGCATCTGGTTGTGTTTAGGGGGCGTGGTGCTTTTTGTTCCACGCTCGGTTCCAGGCGATGTTTCGTAACGCGTTCGCCGTGTCCTCTCCCCTCCCCTCCCCTCCCCTCCTCTCCCCTCCCCTCCCCTCCCCTCCTCTCCTCTCCTCTCCCCTCCTCTCCTCTCCTCTCCTCTCCTCTCCTCTCCTCTCCCCTCCTCTCCTCTCCCCTCCTCTCCTCTCTCCCCTCCTCTCCCCTCCCCTCCTCTCCTCTCCTCTCCCCTCCTCTCCTCTCGCCTCCTCTCCTCTCCTCTCCCCTCCCCTCCTCTCCTCTCCTCTCCCCTCCTCTCCTCTCCTCTCCTCTCCCCTCCCCTCCTCTCCTCTCGCCTCCTCTCCTCTCCTCTCCTCTCCTCTCCCCTCCTCTCCTCTCCTCTCCTCTCCGCCCCCCCCCCCCCCCCCCCTCCCTCTCCTCTCCTCCTCTCCTCTCCTCCTCTCTCTCCTCCTCCTCCTCTCCTCCCTCTCTCTCCCTCTCCTCTCCCTCCCCTCCCCTCCTCTCCTTCCCTCTCTCCTCTCCTCCCTCCCTCTCTCTCTCCTCTCCTCTCTCTTCCTCTCTCTCCTCTCCTCTCTCCTCTCTCCTCTCCTCTCCTCTCCTCTCTCCCTCTCTCCTCTCCTCTCCTTCTCCCTCACCTCTCTCTCCCCTCCTCTCCTCTCTCCCTCCCTCTCCTCTCCTCTCCTCTCCTTCCCTCCTCCTCTCCCTCTCCTCTCGCCTCCTCTCCTCTCCTCTCCCCTCCCCTCCTCTCCCCTCCCCTCCCCTCCTCTCCTCTCGCCTCCTCTCCTCGGCGGCGCCGCTGGGATCTGGAGACGGCGTGAACTGCGGAGATAGCGGAGCTAATGCTCTTAAGCCCGGTCGTGGAGGCCCGTTGCCAAAGAGCTCAGGTTGAAATTGAAATCGGTTTAATCTTGTTGTAGCCGTCACAAATCTTCCCACCTCATCCCCGGCCGGGCTTACAGTTATTCTCCTCGCTTCGCCCTGCGGCGGACAGCTTTGTTGGTTCACAGACAGGTGGTTTCATTCCACATTTAGACGTCGAATTGCGTCACCGACCGAACCAAAGTGAACCCACCGGTGGAGAGCGAAAAACGTTTTCACAGAACAGCCCTTTGTTTGAGGAGGAGGAGGAGGAGGAGGAGGAGGAGATCAGCGTTGGAGTCGGCCATTACACAACTCTCATTTCCATTCTCATTCTGAGACGAGTCCCGTGACAGAGCCTTGATGTTCTGAGACTATGTGTAAAATAAGATACATTTACACTGATATTCTAGGTCTTGTAGGGGCCCTGTATTCTAGGTCTTGTAGGGGCCCTGTATTCTAGGTCTTGTAGGGGCCCTGTATTCTAGGTCTTGTAGGGGCCCTGTATTCTAGGTCTTGTAGGGGCCTGTATTCTAGGTCTTGTAGGCGCTCTGTATTCTAGGTCTTGTAGGGGCCCTGTATTCTAGGTCTTGTAGGGGCCTGTATTCTAGGTCTTGTAGGCGCTCTGTATTCTAGGTCTTGTAGGGGCTCTGTATTCTAGGTCTTGTAGGGGCTCTGTATTCTAGGTCTTGTAGGTGCTCTGTATTCTAGGTCTTGTAGGTGCTCTGTATTCTAGGTCTTGTAGGGGCTCTGTATTCTAGGTCTTGTAGGGGCTCTGTATTCTAGGTCTTGTAGGTGCTCTGTATTCTAGGTCTTGTAGGCGCTCTGTATTCTAGGTCTTGTAGGGGCCCTGCATTCCACGCTTCCCTACAAGCCTCCTGTAGGGGCGTAGCCAGCCTGACTGCCAGCTCCGCCACCAGCATCTCTAAGCACCAGCAGCCCTGCTACAGTTTCCTGGCTCCAACGTTATCAAGGTCTCCAGCCCAGTATCTCCTCACCATCTGCAGGAAGTCCGTGACTCTCGCGCCTGACCTATCCAGCGGAACCTCCACGCAGGGACCCGGGAGGAGGAGCATATCTCCAGCCTCCAGCCTCCTCCAGCCCGCCCTAGGTGACCCAGAGGGGGGGGGGGCGGCCATCGGGACCCAACGGGAGATATCGACGGCCCCCCCTCCAAGGCAAAGACGGAGCATTGTTGTTGACAGGATCCCGGGGGCCCCTGGTTGGTGCCAGACTGGCTGGAGGAAGACAAAACAACACAGCGACCTAGAATAGTATCGTAACCGCTCACACACACGTGGAAACGCACACCTCCTGAAGTTGTTTTACCCGTTCACCCATACGACGGCGGTGCCAACCATGCAAGGTAACAACCAACACGTCAGGAGCAGTTAGGGTTAAGGTGGCGTCTTGCTCAGGGGACACCTCGACACTTAGCTAGGAGGGGGAGGAGCCCGGGGATCGAACCAGCAACCTTCCTGTTAGCAGACAACCACTCTTATTACCTCCTGAGCTACTTCACTTGCAATAAGCATGTGGCTTTTCCACAGTAAATAACAGTATGGTGAGTTTTGCGCCGGGTTTAGCCCGTTTTGGGGGGAAGGCTGCCTGAAATGAGACTCCACCTCTGCCTGGCGTCGTAAAGTAACTGAAACCAAAGACGGAAAAAAATCGGATCGCGACAAATTGCCCGCTTGTGTCGAGCGCCGAGGCATTATGGGATTACAGGCCCCTCACCGGTTCATAACTTTATAGCTTTCATTTACAGGACTTGAAAGAGCTTTTCCGTCAGCACTCGTCGACACGGCTGTTTCACAAAAACACTTAATCCCCCTGACGTGGTGCGCAGACAGGGCCAAAAGCGTAGGTAGGGTGGAGGAGGAGGTGGTGGAGGAGGTGGTGGTGGTGGTGTCAGGGGTAACGAGGCTGACACATATATGTCTGGTGGTAATGGCGTATATATATATGTATGTCTATATATACATATATTATTATTATGTGTGTGTGTGTGTGTGTGTGTGTGTGTGTGTGTGTGTGTGTGTGTGTGTGTGTGTGTGTGTGTTGTGTGTGTGTGTGTGTGTGTGTGTGTGTGTGTGTGTGTGTGTGTGTGTGTGTGTGTGTGTGTGTGTGTGTGTGTGTGTGTGTCTGTGTGTGGGTGTGTGTGTGTGTGTGTGTGTGTGTGTGTGTGTGTGTGTGTGTGTGTGTGTGTGTGTGTGTGTGTGTGTGTGTGTCTTGCTGTGTGTGTGTGTATGTGTGTGCGCGTGTGTGTCGCGTGTATGTGTGTGTGCGTGTGTGTGTGTGTGTGTGGGTGTGTCCAGTTTACAGCACCCGGGACGTAGGGGGGGGGGGCTTTCCATCTCCCTAATTAACCCATTAAAGACCACCACACACACACACACACACTCCTTTGTTCGTCTCCCCAACAACAGCGACTAACCTGCCGGCAGTCCGCTCGTAAACCTCTTTCACACGAGCGAGGAGGAGACGCCATTTTAAGGCAACATTTTGAGAGTCAGACGAGAGTCAGAGCCCAGAGCCTGAGGACCCGTCTTGTCTGCTGCACACCGGTGCCTCCACCTCTCCTGGGTACCGTCCAGTCCATAGGCGGGTGTATAAGAAGTGGGCGGAGTTAGCGATACGTCAGCCATTCGGTTTCTAGACGTGTCGTCGTGTCAAAGTCTCCCGTTTTTCTGATCTGATTCGGCCGTCGCCATCTTGGGAAGCGACGAGAGGGTGGGGGCGTGTCTATCGGTGCAACCGTACGCCGGAGAAAACGTTTTTTATGCGACAAAAATGGAACAATCAGAACAACAGAAACTTGCTTTGTCTATTTTACACTATTTTCATCAACATGACCGATCATATTTCTGAATCATTTACAAAACAAACATCACGCTGCACTGAATGAGACTTGAAACTCGCGATTGAGACCATAAACTCATGAGGAAAATGTTTACCGAGTGAATAACAAACCAAGCGAGAAGTCTTTTAGCGACCAGCGGTCTCGCGCCCTGCAGACCATTTGAAAGAATGCAGCGATAATGCAGGTTTAAGGCGCTTCCGTTCCGCATCGGCCTCATTAACCGGCGCCTTGAAGGGTTTGAAGGGTTGCTAACGGGAAGCGACAGAACTCATCAGGGAGGTCGTCAGCGCTGCGGCTAACGAGGTTAATTAATGAACCCAGAGATGAGCGAGATTAAGCAGACGCATTCGATGAATAACTTTATTTATAACTGTGGAACTGTGGTTGCTGTTGTTGTTGTTGTTGTTGATGATGATTGAGGCCACGCCCACATTCCAGAACTCGGGAGCTCGTTAATTGTCTTCACCTGTGTAAGGTGACCACAGGTGTTCCTTTGTTTATTCTGCAGTTTTCAAACACTCTCTCACACACACACACACACACACACACACACACACGACACACACACACACACACACACACACACACACACACACACACACCTAACATACCTGCCTGCCTGCTCTCTAATGACTTGTCAGAATTCGCCGCAAGTTGCTTTGTGATAAAAAAATGATTGAGTCATAAAATAAAACATACGGATGAAGAAGTGTTGAAGTGAGATGAAGGTGTTCACCAGCATTGGACGACAGGGGGGGGGGGGGGGGGCTCAGCCAATGGGAGGTTGAGCAGCGATTATCACACGTGAGCTGTGATTACACCTCGGTGAGCGCCGGGGCGTTTTAGACACACGGGGAATGTGTGTGTGTGTGTGTGGTTGCGCTGCCTCGCTGCGTGCCGGAGCTTGTCGGTCGCCGCGTCGACATTACGCCACACCAGGGGGTGCGGGGCGAGGGGGTAGCAGGATGAACCCTCACCGTGTGTGTGTGTGTGTGTGTGTGTGTGTGTGTGTGTGTGTGTGTCACTGTCGAGGGAAGTGACGGGCGGCCGCGATCCGAGGCCGAGGCGATGAGTCACGTGATGAGTACACACATCACACACACGTCGACGGTCGGGGAGGAGCGCGCCGTTCAGAACATTATCGATGACCCCTTGACCCCCTTCTCAGGTGTGTGTCTCGCGGGATTCTCTGCTTGTTAATAAAGTTTCCGATTTGCGTGCTGCATGTTTATGAGTGAGCGCGGCGCAGTTAGAATATGTTAGCGGCGCTCGCCTAAGTCACAGGGGTAATATTACAAAATTACAATCGTAAAAAGCACATAAAATCGCTCCCAAATTAAGTCAAACTTTATTGAGGGACAATAAAAAGTATTCTGCCGACTTCTGCCAAAGTTAACTTTTACCACTTAAAATGATATTAACCCAGTCGATCAGACCTTCCATAATTCCATATCAAACCATTATTAGTTGGACATCTCACTTGGCAATCGCCCGAAGCCCTGTTTGTTTGGAAGCATGGACTGTTCTGGAAGTCATTATTAAAACTCTCTGTGGGATTAGAGACACAGACACCACCACCACCACCACCACCACCACCACCACCACCACCGCTCCCCCTGCTGCAGAAGAGTCATCCCGCGGACGGACACGAGGCAGCGCGGCAGTGATAGTGATAGTGTTGCTCAGGAGGACGAAGCCAAGTGGATGGGTTTGTCCATTTGCTATTTGGTTCACTCGTAGGAGAATCATAACCACCATGTTTGGTACATTTGGTACATGACTTGACTCTCTCAGAAGTTTAGGATTGTCTCTTAATGAACTTTTCACAATTTCTCAGTGCAGTCATTTAGCAGAAGGCTTTATCCAAAGCGACCTCGGTGGTTATAGGCCGCCTTGTTCAAGGGTGACTACACTTTGAGAGTGGGGTTCGAACCGAGAACAGAAGGAATGTTGGTCTTGTGTTTGGGCTGAGTCTTTATGTGTTTCTGTGTGTGTGTGTGTGTGTGTGTGTGAGTGTGTGTGTGTTTTTCTGCACATGTCCCACGTTCCCAGCGGTGTGACGGCGAGAGATAGCCGCGCGAGATTAGCTTAGCGCTGGTAGTTAACGTTAAAAGCGGCAATCTTTTCAAACCATTAGGCTAAGCGACGTGTTTTCCCGAAGGCGCCAGAGTGACAATCACGTCCATAAAACTGAGGGCTTTTTTTTTTTCTCTGCGAGGTTAATGGGAGGTGAAATTCCCATTTGACCTAAATAAAGGAAACAATCCCAACTGGGGGGGAGAAGAGAACTCTGCCTGTTCTCAGCGTGACATGCGGATTTGTCGCGGCTAATAATTCTTCAGTGCTCGGGATATTACTTTATATTATTAAAAGCGACGACAAAACAAAAACCTGCGCCAGACCCCGCCTACTTTCCATTCTCCGATCCCGTAACTCTATTACACCGTAACTCTCCGATGACATGTAATATAACAGCAGCAGCAGCAGCAGCAGCATAAGCCAATCGGACGAGAGCAACGGCCCGACAAGAGCTAACCATAATCAGATAATAAACGTCCCTCTCTTCTGTTTTCGAAATTGTTTTTGTGGTCGGTGATGCGGGGGGAATGTGCGGAGGCACCGAAACAGAGAGCTTTTGTGGGCGCGGGGGGGGCGGGAATATATGCAAAAAGGGCAGAAAATGTGTGCAGGTCGGTGCCAATGCATCCCAACGATTCAGCCGTCGAAACCCTCCACCCCTGCGCTCGACCAGACCAGACGGAGGCATGCGAGCAGAAGGGACTGAGCTCTGGCAGTCTGGTCATTTGGCAAAGAGTCTCACGTGTTCTGCGGTTCCCGCCTCTGCACTCGACGACCAGAGCGGGAGAGAGATCGCCTCTGACACGAGCTGACGGAATTCAGAGAGCCGAGAGAGGTACTGGGATCGGCGGTTAGTGGGCGGCGGTAGCTCGGGAGGTATAAGAGCGGTCGTCTGGCAACAGGAATGCTGCCGGTTCGATCCCCGGGCTCCTCCCCCTCCTAGCTCAGCGTTTAGGCGTCCCTGAGCAAGACACACCTCACCCTAACTGCTCCTGACAGTTACCAACAGCTTTTCCAATGTTGTCCACAGGTCTTGTTCACCCTATAGCTGCCATCTGTTCCATCTTTGGTTCGAGCACGAGCTGGGTGGGCGCCATCTGGCCACAACGGCTCGGTCGGTTTTTTCTGTTTGAGAGAAGCTCGGGGGCGTCCACCATTGAAATGTCCGGGGAATTCTTGTCAACGATGAGGAGGTTTGATGTTGTTGAATGCGTCAAAGTCAACTTTATTCACACTGCCCTTTGTTACAGTTCCAGTCTCAAAGAGCTTCACAGGCCCATATTGGAAAACTTTCCCACCCCAGAAAAAAAAAAACCCCAGTTGGAGAACAAGAAGAACCTTGAGAATTGGAATTGGCTCGGAAAAAGGAGAGGAGTGTTAGCGTAGCCTTGGATGATTCAGCCTTTTTCGCCTTTTCACGGTGGGCCCCCCGACGGTTAGATCGCAGCCCCACGGTATGAAAGCTCCGTGGGGCTCAAATATCACGTGTTGTGCAGACGATGCTCTCCTCCACCGGATCAAATGGAGTTCTTGGTCAGGTTCTTGTGGATCCCCCCGGCCCGCCCCACCCCACCGCCCCCCCCCACCCCCGGCAAGGAAACTCTTTGTAGTTTAGTTTTTTGTTTAAGTGTTGGCTCGTGACGTTGCAAGTAATGGCTCGTTTGTTGCACTTGGGATATGTTGGGAAATGAGACGACGTAAGCCCCCCCCCCCCCGCCCCCGATCTGAACCAAAACCAAACTCCAGACACGTCATCAAAGCGGAGCAACTGTAACTGTAACTGTAACTGTAATATCGAACTGTTATTTCCTCGCGGCCATTCGGAGGTAACCTCGGAATTTCCCTTTAGCTTCAGAGGGAAGCGTTGGTGGGAAAATGTGTGGCGAGGCTGCATCATTACACACTTTGAAATGATCACAAATTACAAGAGAGGCAGAGAGAGAGAGTAAGAGAGAGATGGGTGGAGAGGGACACAGACAAGACAGAGAGAGACAGACAGACAGATAGGGACAGAGAGAGAGAGACAGACAGATAGAGACAGAGAGAGAGACGACAGATAGAGACGGAGAGAGACAGACAGACAGACAGATAGAGACAGACAGACGGAGAGAAACAGACAGACAGACCAGATAGAGACAGACAGACAGACAGATAGAGACAGAGAGAGACAGACAGACAGATAGAGACAGATAGAGACGGAGAGAGACAGACACACAGAGGCAGAGAGAGAGGGAGAGAGACAGAGAGAGAGAGACAGATAGACAAACAGACAGACAGACAGACAGACAGAAAAACGCAAACAAACAGACACTGGTGGAGAGGGTGGCGTGAGATAATCGTGAAAACAAAGAAAGGAAAAGAAAGGAAATCATAGTTTAATGGGAAAAGTAAATGGGAGGGTAAAATCTGTATGCAAAATTAAAAAAAAGGAATCGCTTAAAATACAAATGGAACAGAAAGCACCCAAGGTTGTTGCAGTCGACGCGCGGCGGCTCTCAATGGCCCTCGTTGTTCCTCGAGCCCCCGTGACACAAACAACAACACAGCCGAGAGAGAAGCCATTCGTGAGAGACACGCATGCATCGGGCACCAGGGGCCCTCGGCCAGGGGCCCCCCGCACCCTCACGCACCTAATTGGTCATCACCGCCATGCGCCCGGCCGGGGGAGATGACATAATCATCTGGTGATGTAATGCCAGCGTGTGTGTGCGTGTGTGTGTGTGTGTGTGTCTGTGTGTGTGTGGGAGGGGGGGGGGGCGGGGGGTCAGAGGCCCCCAGGGGTCAGAGTGTTAACACCGCCCCCCCCAAACCCCCATTAACAATGGCGCCCCTGACTCTCTTTGTCAAAAAAAAAACACTTTTAACTCATTTTAAAAGCCTTTCATTCCTTTCAAAACTGACTTAAAAACCCCTTCGGCTCATTCAACCTTGAACCGCCTAAAAACCCTTTCAACCGTCCAACTCAAATCCCTTTCGACTCTCCAAAGCCTTTCATCCGCTTTCGTCCCATACTGACCGACTGCAATGTGCAATACACACACACACACACACACACACACACACACACACACACACACCACACATAGATATATCCTATACTACACAGAGCTACTTAATTCGCTTCTGACTGGTTTTAATGCGAGCGAACGTGCCAGTATCATTTTCCTGAGTGGGTGCTTATGGTATACGACTGTAGATCTACCGAATCAGAGCCACTGTGTGCTTATTTCCTGTAACTGAAAAATAGCTTAAATTAATATACAAAAAATATTGGACATTACAGAGTCATGGATGGTCTCTGACGAGTTAACTATACATACACTACCCAATTGGTGGAACCATTTCATTGCTTCTCCCGAACTCACCCTGCGAGGACTCGCATGGTGGTATAAACCAGTGTTGTGTACGATGGTGGTCTGACGAAAGAGCCGTGTGCTTATTTCCTTACTGCCGGGACCCATGGTGGTCTGACGAGAAAAAACCAACCATGGTGGTATAAACCGAAACCCGAATGGTGGGGTCTGACGAAAACTTCTTGTGCTTATTTCCATGCTACCGGGACCCATGGTGGTCTGACGAGAAAACCAAACCCATGGTGGTATAAACCGAACCCATGGTGGTCTGACGAAAATTCGCGTTGGAAAAATGGCAGAGTCTTTTTTACCCATGGTGGTACTGATTCCATATGACCTTTCAACGGACCGTGTCCGGGAAATGCGACAACACACACATCGACACACACACACGGACCCGCGGAGCTCCAGAGATCCAGGCACACACAAGGCACACACACGTCCGGACATCGACACACACACATCGACACACACACACGGACCCGCGGAGCTCCAGAGATCCAGGCACACACAGGCTACAGTGCTACCAGGGGATCGGACAGGCATCTGGAGACGTGGGTCGTGCGTGCAAAAGGTTGCCCCGCGGTCCTACTTGGTAGAAGTGGAGGGATCACTATACCGCCGAAACAGAGTCGACCTGCGTGTGGCGGAGCCAACCCTGCCACAGAACTCTGAAAGTCCATGTGGAACAGTACGCTGATGGATCGACCTCCCACATGCCATGTGGGACAAGAGACCATGAAGCGGAAGAGCTGGGGTGGTCCACGACCCCACTCGGACATCCAACAATTCACCCGCTCATGTTCCTATATCCACCCCAAACAAGGCCCCCTGCCATGTCACGCTATGGACGGCTGTCCCGGGCTCCTGACAGGCTTAACCTGTAGTTGTTTGCTGCAGAGGACTGTTCATTCTAGTTTGGCAGCTGTTTAAAAAAAAACAAAAAGAAAAAAAGGACACGACCATAAGACATGTTATTTTGTTGAAGGCCCAGTTGTATTACACCATATATGTTGTATATGTTAGGTGTAGTTAATGGGTTACACTATGGCTTAGTATTAACCAAATGGAACTCTGCTTATTTCAGAAAGGGTAAGATGTACGGGTCTTGGATGGCACGTACCTGCTGCCATCCTATGGGAGTGGATTGTAAATGGGCAAAATGGTAAATGGATTGCATTTATATAGCGCTTTTATCCAAAGCGGATATGTACTGTATAAGCTACGCCTATTTACGTGTGTTGCTTGTATGCACGAACACGAATATGTCAAGTACACCACTAGACTTCTGGCTCATGCATTTATCAGTATCCCAAACACACACGTCCGGAATGGAACTCCTGCTTATTTCAGACAGGGAAGATGTTACTGGGCTCCTGGGATGGCACGCTGCTTGCCCACTCGTATGGGATTGTGGAAATTGTAAATGGCAAAATGCGTCAATGGATTTGCATTTATATAGCGCTTTTATCCAAAGCGGATTGTACTGTATAAGCTACCGCCTATTTACTGTGTTGTTGTATGCCGAACACGAAATAGGTCAAGGTACACCATGACTTCTGGCTCATCATTTATCATAGCAAACATAAGCAACGCTCCCGCAGGAGGTATAACCATCGACACAGAGACTACGGATTCTGACAATTCTGCCAACCTGAAGGTTGCTTGTGCTTCGAATCCACGCTACGGGGACCCCCCTGCCCCTGGAGCTCTCTACAAGAGCTTAGCAGCATCGCGGAGGTGTTCCCTGAGTGTCAATGACGCGGCACCGCCTTACTTGAATTACGGAATGAGGTTTGAACTGAAAAATGAGATCGAACATGATCTTTAGAGATTGCGTGTTGAGCTAGGTTGAGAGCGAGGACCCCTGGAGGAAGACAAGGTATGGACGATGGTCACTGAGTTTATGGCGAGAGGGACTCTCACTGACGTACATTTGTTGAAGGTTGAATGGAGTAAGACAGAGGAACGGATGCCTCATGCCTCTCCTAAGCCCCGCCCTTCCTTTACCTCAGTCACGGCCGACTACCCGTGGTGAACCTTAACCTCCAAGATGGCCGACTCACTTGAAAAGCCCAAGGTAAAGGGAGGAGAGAGAGAGGAGAGAGAAGGAGAGGAGAGGAGGAAGGAGAGAGGAGGAGGAGGGAGGAGAGAGGAGGGAGGAGGAGGATGGAGGAGAGGAGGGAGAGGAGAAGGAGAGGAGGTGGATAGAGGAGGAGATAGGAAGTGGAGGAGGGAGTAGGAAGATGATGATGATGACCCACTTTATCCATGGTGCAACCATCACATTTATCTATAAAAATGCGAGCGGTGTGCTCACTTTTGTGACATACTGTACTTCAACCCGGTGTACAAAGTACAGCGGTTAACCCTAAGGTTAACATGTCCACATCCGGACAACAAAGTGAACAGGTTCATTTTATACAGTATGTCACAAAAGTGAGTGCACTCAACACATGTATGCGGATACGGGATTATACAATGACGTGGGACAACACTGAAGAAATAACACTTTGACACAAGGTAAAGTTGGGGGTGTACAGCTTGTTTAATGGTGAACATTTGGTAGTCAACACAAAGCCAAAATCGAGTACATACATCAATATTTAGTGTGTCCACCATTATTTTGGAGCACTGCTTTAACCCTCCGGGGCATGGAGGCCACCAGAGATGCACAGGTTGCCGCTGGAATACTCTCCCACTTAGCCTGGATGACTTCACGGTGCTCACGGAGGTTAGAGGCATTACACTCAGCCACATTCCGTTTTAAGACGACGCGACACGAAGATGGTTCGATAGGGGTTGAGGTCTGGAGACATACTGGGGCCAGCGTCCATCACATTTACCCGCTGCTTGCTGCAGGAAGGGCTTTGGTTGGTTCTGTGGCGGTGGTTGTTTGTGGTCGTTGTCATGGCTGGAATATTGCCCATTACGGGGCGCGCAGTTTCCGAAGGGAGGGGGATCATGGCCTACGCATGAGTATGTTACAGTACCATATCGGCATTGCATTATTCCATGGCAAATAAACTCTAGAGTAGCCAGTGCCAAAAGCACTCAGTGCCAGGCCCATTACGCATGACACTCCCCACCGCCATGCTTGACAGTGTCGGCCAGAGACAGCACCTGATCTGTATAGTCCCTCACCCGGCTGCCGCCATACATGCATGACACCGTCGGAACCTGAGATAAATTTATCTTCGTCTCGTCAGACCACAAGGACATTGTTTCCAGGAGTCCCATGGTAGCCGTCTGATTGTATTCGGCAAACCGTTTGGCGGGCTTGCTTGTGGATAGTCTTTAGAAGAGGCTTTCTTTCGGGGTCGACAGCCACGCAGACCAATGCTTGATGACAGCGTGAGCCGTAATGTGTTTGAGCACTGAGCGTGGTCCGCTGTTTGGGACGTTCAACATGGCGCCGCATGGGAAAGAGCTCTCTGATGATCTCCGTGACGATGCACACAGGAAGGTAAACGACTTCTCCATTCAGGGCTCACCTCCTCTCCACCTCCTCCCCCTCCTCCATCCACCTCCTCCTCCTCCTCTTCCTCTCCTCCCCTCCTCCTCCTCTCCTTCCCTCCTCCTCCTCTTCCTCCCCCTCCTCCTCCACCTCCTCCTCCTCTTCCTCCCCTCCTCCACTCTCCCCTCCTCCATCCACCTCCTCCTCCTTCTCCTCCCTCCACCTCCTCCTCCTCCTCCTCTTACTCCCCCTCCTCCATCCACCTCCTCCTCCTCCTCCTCCTCGTCCCCCTCCTCCTCCTTTACCTTGGGCTTTTCAAGTGAGTCGGCCATCTTGGAGGTTAAGGTTCACCACGGGTAGTCGGCCGTGACTGAGGTAAAGGAAGGGCGGGGCTTAGGAGAGGCATGAGGCATCCGTTCCTCTGTTTAGCCGACATGTACGGTCCTGCACTGTGGCTCTCGGGCTGACCCACTTCAACCTTCAAGATTCAAGATGTCTTCATTGCCATCCGTAAAAGTAGGCGGCGTCTTGCTCAGGGACACCTCGACGCTCAGCTAGGAGGGGGAGCCTGGGGATCGAAGCAGCAACCTTCATGTTGGCAGACAACTGCGCTTATACCTCCTGAGCTACCGCCGCCCCTCCGTCCCTCGGCACAGAGAACACACCACCGGGCTCACAGTTTGTCGTCACATAAAAGAAGAGACAAGCCGTGACATCATGGGTCCACCCTGAGTGGCTTGACCCCCCCCCCCCCCCCCACCCCCCCCCCCCCCCCCGGAGCTGTGAGGGTTAAACAAACACCGATCGGTCAGTCAGTGCGGACGCGCCAGGTAATCAATAGCTCGTGGGAAAACGACCATTGCTCACTGGTTTGACGGGACTCCCGATCAGAGACGCGATCGATACCCGAACGCGTTGCGCTCTGTCTGTCCGCCGGCGTGCGGCAACACATTAAAGCCGCCATTAATTATAGATGTGTGTAACGTAATAAAAAAATGTGATTACGATTACAGAACAGCGCCGTTAATAATTCAGGAAGGCGTGGGAAGATGTGGGCGCTTCCGCAGTTCAGCAGTTATGTGATGTATAACGGTGTTTTCATTAAATCGATCTCCGTCGACAAATAAATCAAAAAGGAATTTCGAGTTGAGCATGCTTTTACTCACACACACATACACGGGCGCACACACACACACACACACACACGCGCGCACACACACACCACACACACACACACACCAAATTGGAGACGAGGTTCCACAAGGCCTGGGTAGCCCTGGGTAAGGGGGACACCTTATCAGGGCCAGCGATCCGTCAGCGATCTGTTACCAAGACACAGACATTACAGCAGTGCCCCCCCCGTCCCTGAACCACTGACCCAGACGCAGGAGGGCGCAGCGGGCGGGGATGTGTGTGTGCTGACAAGTGGAGCG
Organism: Coryphaenoides rupestris; assembly: GCA_002895965.2. NCBI lineage: Eukaryota > Metazoa > Chordata > Actinopteri > Gadiformes > Macrouridae > Coryphaenoides > Coryphaenoides rupestris. The sequence continues at coordinate 351,988 of PIJE02000347.1, forward strand.
GAACACAATATACTGGTAGTACTGGTTGTTACTCGAGGAATCACCCTCCTGCACACCCCCGCCGCCACCCCACCCGACCCCGCCTGCAGAACTGCTTTCTCAGAATAACACACACACACACACACACACGCACACACACAAACACACACACAAATGCACGTACACGCTCACACGCAAACACATGCCGGAGCAACCTGCAGGTGAGTTCGGAGAGCAATGAAAGAATACTATAGAGTTAAAGCTCTACTCTGTAATTAATATTTTTCCATTCATGGATCGGGACACCAGAATGTCTGATCATTGTTACGCAGAGTTAAAGCTCTATGCATGGTGTGTGTGTGTGCGTGCGTGTGTGTGTGTGTTGATCTGTTTATGTGTGTCTGCGTGTCGCGCCTAATAATTCTTCGGGGCTCGGGATATTACTTTATATTATTAAAAGCGACGACAAAACAAAAACCTGCGCCAGACCCCGCCCACTTTCCATTCTCCGATCCCGTAACTCTATTACACCGTAACTCTCCGATGACATGTAATATAACAGCAGCAGCAGCAGCAGCAGCATAAGCCAATCGGACGAGAGCAACGGCCCGACAAGAGCTAACCATAATCAGATAATAAACGTCCCTCTCTTCTGTTTTCGAAATTGTTTTTGTGGTCGGTGATGCGGGGGGAATGTGCGGAGGCACCGAAACAGAGAGCTTTTGTGGGCGCGGGGGGGGGTTGGGGGGGGGGGCGGGAATATATGCAAAAAGGGCAGAAAATGTGTGCAGGTCGGTGCCAATGCATCCCAACGATTCAGCTGTCGAAACCCTCCACCCCTGCGCTCGACCAGACCAGACGGAGGCATGCGAGCAGAAGGGACTGAGCTCTGGCAGTCTGGTCATTTGGCAAAGAGTCTCACGTGTTCTGCGGTTCCCGCCTCTGCACTCGACGACCAGAGCGGGAGAGAGATCGCCTCTGACACGAGCTGACGGAATTCAGAGAGCCGAGAGAGGTACTGGGATCGGCGGTTAGTGGGCGGCGGTAGCTCGGGAGGTATAAGAGCGGTCGTCTGGCAACAGGAATGCTGCCGGTTCGATCCCCGGGCTCCTCCCCCTCCTAGCTCAGCGTTTAGGCGTCCCTGAGCAAGACACCACCTCACCCTAACTGCTCCTGACAGTTACCACAGCTTTCATGTTGTCCACGGGTCTTGTTCACCTATAGCTGCCATCTTGGTTCCATCTTTGGTTCCGAGCACAAGCTGGGTGGGCGCCTCTGGCCACAACGGTCGGTCGGTTTTTCTGTTTGAGAGAAGCTCGGGGCGTCCATCATTGAAATGTCCGGGGAATTCTTGTCAACGATGAGGAGGTTTGATGTTGTTGAATGCGTCAAAGTCAACTTTATTCACACTGCCCTTTGTTACAGTTACAGAGCTTCACGGGCCCATATTGGAAAACTTTCCCACCCCCAGAAAAAAAAAAACCCCAGTTGGAGAACAAGAAGGAACCTTGAGAATTGGAATTGGCTCGGAAAAAGGAGAGGAGTGTTAGCGTAGCTTGGATGATTCAGCCTTTTTCGCCTTCATGGTGGCCCCCCAACGGTTAGCATCGCAGCCCCACGGTATGAAGCTCCGCGGCTCAAATATCACGTGTTGTGCAGACGATGCTCTCCTCCACCGGATCAAATGGAGTTCTGGGTCAGGTTCTTGTGGATCCCCCCGGCCCGCCCCCCCCCCCCGGCAAGGAACTCTTTGTAGTTTGAGTTTTTGTTTAACCGCGAGCGTGAGTGTTGGCTCGTGAGTTTGCAGTAATGGCTCGTTTGTTGCACTTGGGATATGTTGGGAAATGAGACGACGTAAGCCCCCCCTCCCCCCCCCCCCGATCTGAAACAAAACCAAAACTCCAGACACGTCATCAAAGCGCAGCGAACTGTAACTGTAACTGTAACTGTAATAACGAACTGTTATTTCCCTCGCGGCCTTCGGAGGTGACCTCGGAATTTCCCTTTAGCTTCAGAGGGAAGCGTTGGTGGGAAAAAGTGTGGCGAGGCTGCATCATTACACACTTTGAAATGATCACAAATTACAAGAGAGGCAGAGAGAGAGAGACAGAGAGAGCGAGACAGACAGACAGACAGATAGAGACAGAGAGAGAGAGACAGACAGACAGAGAGAGACAGACAGACAGATAGACAGAGAGAGACAGACAGACAGATAGAGACAGAGAGAGAGAGACAGACAGATAGAGACAGAGAGAGACAGACAGACAGACAGATAGAGACAGACAGACAGAGACAGAGAGACAGAGACAGACAGACAGAGAGAGACAGACAGACAGATAGAGACAGAGAGAGACAGACAGACAGACAGAGAAAGAGAACAAGAGAGACACACACAGAGAGGCAGAGAGAGAGGGAGAGAGACAGAGAGAGAGAGACAGATAGACAAACAGACAGACGGAAAAACGCAAACAGGCACTGGTGGAGAGGGTGGCGTGAGATAATCGTGAAAACAAAGAAAGGAAAAGAAAGGAAATCATAGTTTAATGGGAAAAGTAAATGGGAGGGTAAAATCTGTATGCAAAATTAAAAAAAAGGAATCGCTTAAAATACAAATGGAACAGAAAGCACCCAACGTTGTTGCAGTCGACGCGCGGCGGCTCTCAATGGCCCTCGTTGTTCCCCGAGCCCCCGTGACACAAACAACAACAAAGCCGAGAGAGAAGCCATTCGTGAGAGACACGCATGCATCGGGCACCAGGGGCCCTCGGCCAGGGGCCCCCGCACCCTCACGCACCTAATTGGTCATCATCACCGCCATGCGGCCGGCCGGGGGAGATGACATAATCATCTGGTGATGTAATGCACCGACCAGCGTGTGTGTGCGTGTGTGTGTGTGTGTGTATGAGTGCGTGTGTGTGTGTGTGTGTGTGTGGGTGGGAGGGGGGGGGGGTCAGAGGCCCCCAGGGGTCAGAGTGTTAACACCGCCCCCCCAAACCCCCATTAACAATGGCGCCCCTGACTCTCTTTGTCAAAAAAAAAACACTTTTAACTCATTTTAAAAGCCTTTCATTCCTTTCAAAACTGACTTAAAAACCCCTTCGGCTCATTCAACCTTGAACCGCCTAAAAACCCTTTCAACCGTCCAACTCAAATCCCTTTCGACTCTCCAAAGCCTTTCATCCGCTTTCGTCCCATACTGACCGACTGCAATGTGGCCGTTAGTATCTCTATATATATATTTATTTATTTTATCTTTTTGTCCCAAACAGCATTACCCTGCAGCCTGGAGGTCCGAGGGCGGCTTGCTCGACAGCGTCGGGGGCATCGAACCGAGGACCCTTTGTGTCCAGAGTAGGCACTTTGACACTGCTAGGCTATCCCGGACACAGCCCCCATGCTAGGCTATCGGTGTTCGCATTAAACAACCGGGACGAATCTATTATGGGTCGTTTTTTATTTACTGGAGCAAAGCTAGCGACACGTCGGCCCACCGAAGGAGGGCTCCCCTCCCCCTCGGCCTCAGACGGCCCGCGCGTTTAAATCGCCAACGGACAGCCGGGGTTATACTTCCGCGAGCCAAGGTGCCTTTGAGCAAGGCGCTGGACGCGAGCCAGCGGTTCCGGGTTGCGGGTCACCTTTAGCTGAGGGGCACCGCGGGCGAGGAGACGCTGTGTCGGAGTGATGTCATGATTTAAGTGATAAATCACATGGGGTCTAATTCTTCAAACCCCAACGTCCCCGGCCGAGAGAGTATGTGCGTGCGCACGTGTGTGTCTGTGTGTGTGTGTGTGTGTGCATGTGTGTGCGCATGTGTGTGTCTGTGTGTGTGTGTGTGTGTGTGTGTGTGTGTGTGTATGTGTGTGTGTGTGTGTGTGTGCGTGTGCATCACGGCATGGAATGTGAGTGGACTAGAATGACCCTCCTTGTCTCTCTCTCTCACTCGCTCGCTCTCTCTCTCTCTCTCTTCCCCCTTCCCCCCCTTTCACTCCCTCCTGTTTTTCTCTCCTCCTCCCTCTCTCTCTCCCCCCTTTCTATCTCTCTCTCTCTCCCCCACCCTCTATATTCTCTATCCTCTCTCTCTCCCTCTCTCTCCCCCTCTCTCCTCTCTCTCTCTCTCGTGAGTCGGCCATCTTGGAGGTTAAGGTTCACCACGGGTAGTCGGCCGTGACTGAGGTAAAGGAAGGGCGGGGCTTAGGACAGGCATGAGGCATCCGTTCCTCTGTTTAGCTGACATGTACGGTCCTGCACTGTGGCTCTCGGGCTGACCCACTTCAACCTTCAAGATTCAAGATGTCTTCATTGCCATCCGTAAAAGTAGGCGGCGTCTTGCTCAGGGACACCTCGACGCTCAGCTAGGAGGGGGGGAGCCTGGGGATCGAACCTTCATGTTGGCAGACAACCGCTCTTATACCTCCTGAGCTACCACCGCCCCTCCGTCCCCTCGGCACAGAGAACACACCACCGGGCTCACAGTTTGTCGTCACATAAAAGAAGAGACAAGCCGTGACATCATGGGTCCACCCTGAGTGGCTTGACCCCCCCCACCCCCCAACCCCGCCCCCACCCCGGAGCTGTGAGGGTTAAACAAACACCGATCGGTCAGTCAGTGCGGACGCGCCAGGTAATCAATAGCTCGTGGGAAAACGACCATTGCTCATTGGTTTGACGGGACTCCCGATCAGAGACGCGATCGATACCCGAACGCGTTGCGCTCTGTCTGTCCGCCGGCGTGCGGCAACACATTAAAGCCGCCATTAATTATAGATGTGTGTAACGTAATAAAAAAATGTGATTACGATTACAGAACAGCGCCGTTAATAATTCAGGAAGGCGTGGGAAGATGTGGGCGCTTCCGCAGTTCAGCAGTTATGTGATGTATAACGGTGTTTTCATTAAATCGATCTCTGTCGACAAATAAATCAAAAAAGAATTTCGAGTTGAGCATGCTTTTACTCACACACACATACACGGGCGCACACACACACACACACACGCGCGCACACACACACACACACACACACACACACACACACCAAATTGCCCAGACGAGGTTCCACAAGGCCTGGGTAGCCCTGGGGAACGGGGACACCTTATCAGGGCCAGCGATCCGTCAGCGATCTGTTACCAAGACACAGACATTACAGCAGGGCCCCCCCCGTCCCTGAACCACTGACCCAGACGCAGGAGGGCGCAGCGGGCGGGGATGTGTGTGTGCTGACAAGTGGAGCGGAACACAATATACTGGTAGTACTGGTTGTTACTCGAGGAATCACCCTCCCACACCCCCCCACGCCCACCCTACCCCACCCCACCCCGCCTGCAGAACTGCTTTCTCAGAATAATACACACTCACACACACACACACGCACACACACAAACACGCACACAAATGCACGTACACGCTCACACGCAAACACATGCCGGAGCAACCTGCAGGTGAGTTCGGAGGAACAATGAAAGAATACTATAGAGTTAAGCTTACTCTGTAATTAATATTTTTGTTATATTAATTAATATTTTTCCATCATGGATCGGGACACCAGAATGTCTGATCATTCTTACGCAGAGTTAAAGCTCATGTGTGTGTGTGTGTGTGTGTGTGTGTGTGTGTTGTGTGTTGATGTCTGCTATGATGTGCTCACCCTTAAGGCCCCGGCAGTGAATGAATGACACGGGGGTTACAACGTGGCCTCTGTTGAAGTCACAGAAGTCAGCTCTGTGACTGTCGCGCGCAGCAGCGTCGTGTGTGTGGTGTGTGTGTGTTGTGTGGGTGCCCATGTTTACTGCACGTCATCGCCTGTGATGCTGGCTGGCATGCAGATACAGAGAGACAGAGAGGCCAGACAGACAGACAGACAGACAGATGTACGAGCGACATCATTGCGGACGGCCGTGCCCTGGGAGCGTGCTCAGTAAGTGCCGGGCTTACATAATCTCTGTGAAAGATGAGAGTGGTGTCGTGTTGCCATTGTATATTCTTTTCCCTGTCCCATCTGGTGCCTGCCTCGTGCACTCACTTCTTCATTCTCTCTTTCTTTCTCTTCTGTTTACCCCCCCCCCCCCAACACACACACACACACACACACACACACACACACACACACACACACACACACACACTGTCATTCTCTGTGAAGACGGAATATGACGTGCTCTCTCTGTACGTGTGTGCGACTTCAATAAAGTTTAGATATGGCAAATAGTGCGGCTTTATCTCACTGACATAAACATACGATTAATGGCTCTCTAGCGAGCATCAATAATTCACAAGAGGCGTTAAAAAAACAAAAAAAAACGGGAAAAACTAAACCAAACTACTTCAACGCAACGCAACACAAGACAACAAGAGCTGGGTGAATTAAAAAAAACAGGCCATTAACTTTCCGACGCTGTGAGACTTTCCAAAGCCATTAGCGAGGCGGCGGTGGTGGCGGCGGCGGCGGCGGCGACGGTGGGGTGGGCGGATTAACGACGGCAGCCCAGCGGCTCTTCGGGCGGCAAAATGCCTCGCCGCGATAACTCACAACAAATGCTCCTCTCGGGGGCCTGTATTCACCCGGTGGCCATCATGGTTCTCAACGCTAGCTGGGTTTAGAACCGAGATGGAACCACAGGGCGAAGAAAGGCACCGTGATGGGCCCCCCCCCCCGTGCCTCAGACTAGGTTGTTTTTTTTTACTGGTCTCTGGGGCGCTGGGGCTTCGCTCTGCGTGGAACAGGACTGCCTGCCTTCCTTCCTTTCACGACTCCTGCCAGGTGGGCGTTTAACGACGAGGAACCGTCGGGGCGAGGAATGCAGCACTAAAGCATTGGTTCTCCGGAGAGAGAGCGCCCACCACCACCACCACCACCACCAGCAGCACGGCGGTAGACCCACCACCAAGCTGCTGCTGCTGCTTCTGCTGCTGCTTCTGCTGCCAGCTCCCTTTCATGTTTATCCTCGTAAAACTTTGTCTGCTATCGGCCTAACCTGTACACACGCACCCAAGTAGGTGCAGGAAGGTGCAGATAGAATCCAGACGTTCTGGGTTCCATCCCCAAAAGTCTATGCTGTGGCTTCGGCCTATCTGTAGGCTTCTCACAGCTTCTAACATGGGCGCCTCGCTAACTGTGGAGCGATTGCGACTAGCTAATCGTTTCTGGCACACATATTCCCATAATGCATTAGGAATCGTCCACCATCTAAACCCCACCACACCTGCTCCTTGAATGACCAATTTGGATAAAAGCATCTGGTCAATATTAAACATATTTGGCTAACGCTGGTAATTACATTGTTTCTCTACAGCGATCCCACTCCCCTCCCCTTCCCTCCGGTTCCCTCCCCTTCCATTTGCCTGGTACTCCCGGCGGGGATATGAGTATCACATTAGGAATACCGCACGGCTTCGCTGGACATCTGTCTCCATGCCCGCGGACATTTAATAACGCCAAGTGGATTCACTTGTTTCGTCTGCTCAACATTTTACCGCCTGGTGTCCGAGCCGTCTGTGGACGACACAGAATTCGTTTGCCAGAACAACGACCATAAAAGTCAATGTCAAAGTGTTTTATTGTCACATGTCCTTCATAACACGGGGCCGTTCTGCACAGTGAAACTCTTGTGACATGGCAGGCGACAGTATGCAAAAGAGTGGTCAAAAAGATAAACCATAAAATAGCAACATAAAAGATAAAACAGCAAGAGAGGTTTGTATAAATATATACACATTCCACACCGTGTGGCTGTATGTGCGTGTGTGTGAGTGTGTGCGTGTGTGTGTTAATATGTGTGTAGTTAGTGTGACGGTGAGTGAGTGTGTGTGTCGGAAAAGATGTTTGTGTGTGTGTCAGTACTACACTGTGTCATGTGTAGTACTGACACACACATATGTCTTGGAAATATATATATATATACACACATGAAACAAATATACACCCGTGTGCACATACATATATATACATATATACATACACACATATATAAATATACATAAACATAGCCAAAATCAGAATCAAGAAAACAAAGTTTACAATGTCTGCAGAGCTTCCGGATGTAAGACAGTAAGACTGGTTTGTAAACACTAACTGGGCAGTTTGACATTTATTTCATTCCTGGTCATTGAGTGACCAAACAAAATGACGCCATTTTCCGTTGCCTAGATGGTAAAATAAGCAGCTGCCATTTTGCTCAGAGGTGAACCTTCCTCACGTGAAGAAGAAAATGAATCTTTAGCTCGTTTGAAAGTTTCGTGTCCCCTTACCAATTGCTCGGTTCTTCATTAAAATATTTGGTTTAAGACTGCATTTGAATTCGCTTCAATCGAATCCCAGACACTGGTTGCATCTTCTACTGGGTTACAAAGGGTTACTAACCCCCGCTATCTCAAAGGTCACGGGGGTCAAAACAACAGCATCAAATCAGGGCTCAGTCGACACGACAGCAGAGGCTCATCCTCGCACAAAGTAGTCTCCGGGAAACATATTCTCGCCCCGTCTTTAATCTCTTTAACCTCTCTGGAATTCTCTCCTGGAGACAGATAGCGTCGGCTAACAGGCTTAGCGTTAGCGTGTGTCTCCTGTTGTCCTCGCCGCACCGCTACACACAAATATGAGATCTGAGGGTTGATGTGCGGGGGGGAGACAGGAGACGGAGGACCCTGGGCAATGTCTCTCCAGGATGACTGAAGTCTTACACTTTCTCTTCCTCCCCCAATGACCTCTCCGCCTAACCTCTCTCCTGCTCCCGAGGGGGGAGGGAGGGGAGGGGGGGCAGTTATTTCAATTAGCCCCAACAAAAAGCTTGCCGCCTCCCCCCCCTCCCCTCCCCCGCCGCGCTCCCAGACATCCCAGAGGGAAAGCTAATCAAATGAGGACCCGAGAGGGGCCACACCACACACACAATAGTTGCGAGTACTTTGTCTCGACTTAAGGAGATAGGAGGAGGAGGAGGGGGGGAGGGAGGGGGGGGGGGGGGGTGAAGAGAGAAGTGTTTAAGCAGTGATGAACATGACATGTGTATCCCCCACCCCCCAAAACACACACACACACACACACACACACAATCTAGAGACACACACACGCACACACACTCTAGACACTCACACACACACTCTAGAGATACACACGCACACACACACGGACATGCACACACACACACTAGACATACACAGACATACACACACACTAGACATACATAGACACACACACACTCCAGACGACGTGTTTAGACATCACAGGGAGGATTACCGAACATGTTTACTCAAGACCCTTGTAAAAAAAAAAGAAGAAAAAAAAAGGTTTCCGGTCATCCATGCCGGGTCACCTCCATTTTGGGAAACAGGGGTTAAGTTGTGTTTGTGGAGGAGGAGGATGGTGATTGGCACTCAGGAGGGGCCACTCAGGAGGACCGAGCTAATGAGTTCTGATCATGGTCAATGCTAGCCAACGGTGCGCTAGTAAAACAACAGCATTACGGCTAACTAATGGCAGCTAACGGTCAGGTGGTAAAGTAGCTACTAAAAACAGAACAGTCTTGAGGTTTTGCGCTAGTTGAGGGTCTGGTGGTAAAAGACGTGATAAGGCTGTACATTTAGGACCAAATGCCCTAAATGTAAATGTAATAAAGCAACCGTAACAAGTCTATCGTAATAGCTAGCTAATGATCAGTGTGTCAAGAACAGTGGTCAGAAGTCTTCTCATTTGTAGCTCCTTTGTTCATAGATCTTGTCCGACAACAGGTACAACAACGTAAGGTAAGCCTGGAGAGATTAATACAACACAGACTTTTCCAAAAGCGGCCCTATCTTGCAGCTCGGTCGACATCAGAGCAAGCGATACATTTTTTGTCTCATTCTGAGACGATTCTAGTATTTTTCTCTCCTCATGGCTTCCCTGATGGCTCCTCTAGAGATCTCAGGTCTCTCCTTCTTCTGAAGTCGCTTCAAAGCGATAAAGGGGTGTGTGTGTGTGTGTGTGTGTGTGTGTGTGTTGGGTGGGGGGGGGGGGGGAGGTCAGAGAAGTCTTGCCCCCGGACAGACACACTTCTGCGGGCCTTTTCATGTTCCTGACTCCATCTTTTGCCTCTGACGGGCCCGGCGGAGGACCAGGGCCCCCTCCAGCACTAATTAGGGGTCACCGTGTCAAGGCACTGATGTGCAAAGCAGCTTGTGAGAATTTCTGTGCTGCGATCCGTATGGACGAACTGACTGGTGTCTCCTGACCGGAGGAGAGTGGAATTGCAAACTCAAACACCGGTTTTATGTATTTAAAACAAAGTGGAATTTGTTTTAATAACCACCACCACCAGCAAAGATAAATTGCCAAAGGCATGAGTGCCATTGATTTAAATACTGTTTTTCATTTGAATGTTTATCTTGCCACAATTTGATGTTAATTTCTCTACCTGCTGCTACATTTTAATAGTGCCACTGGTTATATATGAATAATGCATTTTAACTTACATTATACGTTATTTTGCAGCTATTATTCAAAGCAGTGGGGTGTTTCTTATTGCCATGGGTTACAGAAAGGTGTAGACATGAATGCCAAACAAGACAAATCCTAAAGATGACATTCACTTTTAAACCCCCTCTTTAAGTATATAAATCCATCCATCATGCATTGCTTTCCGGAACATGTGGCCCTGCTCAGTCATAAAACAAAACCCAAGTCATACATATATATATATATATATATATATACAGTATATATACAGTATATATACAAATCTAATGTAATATATACAAATACATCCCAAGGTACAGGATGACTTCCAGCGTCATGCGGCAGCGGCGGGGAGTCGGAGGGGGTGGAGCTAGAGGCAGCCGTGGGCGATACCAAACATCCCAAGAACGGGGGGACGAGTTCTTCCATTCCACCTAATTTAACACAATTGGGGTAGCATTACGAGTTTAACCAACAAATAACGCTTACACGGGACGACATCACGTCCACATGCTACATTTAAAACGCCGACCTGTGTGTGTAATGGTGGTGACAACAAACTTAGCATATCGGTGCCCCTCGTGTGGGCGCGTCCACCTCGGCACGCTGTGGAGCTGCTCCTCTCTCTCTCTCTCTCGCCGTGTTTGTGTTCCCGGGCATCAGAACGACGCTCCGCCGTCCCGCTCCGTACGCTCAGTCTCTCAGTCTCTCAGTCTGTGGTGACTTTACTCAACCGATCTCTCGTCGTCAAACTGTGGATCTTAGCGTTAAAACGCCGTGTGAACGTACTTTACTGGACTAACGGCGTGTGGTCACAGGGAATTATTTGGGTTTTTAACGCAAAATAAAAGGTGAGTTTTGCTGGTGAGTGTTTTGTTGTTGATCCTCCAGTTGTGGAGCACGTTGCATCTTTTCCATGACTTTTGAATGATTTTTTTAAATGAAGGGGCTTTCAGAGAAATCTTACTGTAGTGTGATTTTCTCGTGTATTGCGAGGATTTAAACATTTAAACTCAAACCAGCGAAGTTACTATTCGATTTTTCATGTTTTTTTTTTAACTTGACTTAAAACTACCTACGACGATGCTGACGGGTTTTCGATGTCGCAATAATCCCGTACGTTGGGCACTACAGTATTACTATATTATTATTATTATTATTATTATTATTATTATGCACTACAGTATTATTATTATTATTATTATTATGCACTACAGTATTACTATATTATTATTATTATTATTATGCACTACAGTATTACTATATTATTATTATTATTATTATTATTATTATTATGCACTACAGTATTACTATATTATTATTATTATGCACTACAGTATTACTATATTATTATTATAATTATTATTATGCACTACAGTATTACTATATTATTATTATTATTGGGCACAACAGTATTACTATATTATTATTATTATTATTATTATTATTATTTACACTGCATTGTTCTGCATTTACATCGAGTTTAGTTTAGTTTACATGACCAGACCACATTCCCACGTTGCTTTCTGTAACATTTAAACGACACCACGTTAGTCTACCACAGTGGACTACACTGGGCTACAATCTCTTGACATCCGATGGCTGTACAGAGACTATTTATAGTTGTAATCTTTTTACTCTAAGCTTGGTAATACGCTCGCAGTGGTGAGGTGTAGATAACTATATTTGCATTACCGTTAGTTCAAAGTAACCCCTTTGAATGCCAACCATTCCCGGGGGGGGCACACATTCCCCCACACCACCAAACCCCGCCCCCAATATTCAAATATGCTCAAGATGCTCAAGAAAACCACAATTTTTGCGAAGCCTTCATGGCCACAATGTCCCCCGACTTGTCTTCACCAATGCATCCACGATTTATGTTTGTTCGGTTGTGCTTTCCCCTAATCTCTGCCATGACATACACAATGACATACACTTTTCGTTTTCAAGGTTTTCGAATTTGTTGACTTCGGATGGCCCTGAAGTAGGCCCCACAACAACAACAACAACAACAACAACAACAACAACAATAGTTTACGTTGGGGGGGAACAGAGCGATATTGATATCTGAGTCGCGAAGATTTCCAGCGACCGCCAGCCCGGGGTGCACAGCCCCCTTCCCTGGTGTCCAGTGTCCGCACACATCCTGCCGGACACATGGCCGAGTGATCAGAGGCCTTGTGCGGCGGTGTGTGTGTGTGTGTGTGTGTATGTGCACCGCCCCGCTATGGGAGGGGGGCGGGGGATACTATAGGCAGAGCATTAAGGAATGCTTTATTGGTTGTGATGACAGGAGTTTTTCTGTTCGAGTGGCGCAACCGCGGCAAGAAATAACAGGTCTCCCACAGGAAAGAATGGGTGGAATGGAGAGAGAGAAGAGATAGAAGAGAGAGGGAGGGAGGGAGAGAGGGAGAGAGAATAATGAGAGGGAGAAAGAGAGGGAGAGATAGGGAATAGAGGGAGAGAGAGAGGAGAGGGAAGAGAGAGAGGGAGAGGCGGGGGTGCAAGTGTCGTCTGGTCAGGATGACTATTGCTGCAGGAAACAAGGAGGAAATGTGAACAAAGGTGTTCAATTGTGTGTGTGTGTGTGTGTGTGTGTTATATTGTTCATATGGAGGACCTTGTGTGTCTGTGTGGGTATTTGTCACATGCTCAGTGTGTATAACCATTACTGCGTACGTGTGTGTGTGTGTGTGTTGCTTGTTTCATTAGTATTCATTTCTGTGTGTATATGTATGCGTCTATGCAGCGTGCCAGTGTGTGTGTGTGTGTGTGTGTGTGTGTATCTGTATGTGTGTGTGCATCTGTATGTGCGCCGCTCCAGAGCCTCCACCAGCAGAGCTCAGCTGTTAGAGTCTCCGTGCCTGCGGCTCTTCAGCGGCCAAATCTGTCAAATACAAAAGTTGCAATGAAACAGAGAGAGAGAGAGAGAGAGAGAGAGAGACACAGAGAGAGAGAGAGAGAGGAGAGAGGGAGAGGAGAGAGAGAGAGAGAGAGAGAGACACAGAATGAGAGACAGAGGGACAGATACAAGAGAGAGAGGGAGAGAGAGAGCAACTGAGAGACCTGAAAGACGGAGAGAGAGAGCAACTGAGAGACAGAGAGAGAGAGAAACAGACAGAGAGAGACAGAGATAAAGAGAGATAGGGAGAGAGACAGAAGGAGACACACACAGAGAGAGAGGGAGAGAGAGAGAAGACGATCATAGTACTAGCTGTTTCCCTGACGCTACAGAGAGAACCTGTTCCAATGCACACACAGCCCATGTGATTACAGGTAGACCCAGGCTTCCTTATAATGATGTAATGACACACACACACACACACACCGTGCTGGGATAATCTTTACCAGCACGATTCATTCACTGACACACACACACTCTCTCACCGTCGTCAGTGTGTGTGCAAGCACAATTTTACCATGTAGTCATTTTAGCACATGCTTTTAACCAAAACGACCAAAATGGGATTCAGTCTACTTTGAGTTGAGAATCCCTAGAACACAACACTTCTTTGAGTTGTCTAGTGCAGTGCCCGTTCAAAACGTGCCCGTTGTTCGGACACGGGCCGATCGCTTGGCCTCCTCTCGTGTTGCTGCTGCTGCTTGCAGCTTTCTGTAGATTTGCTTACCCAAACAACTTCACACCAGACTCGACACTGACCGCACTTCCCGGGGTCCTCCTCAGCAATACCCGGTGTGGGCGGCAGTAGCTCAGGTGGTAAGAGCGGTTGTCTGGCAACAGGAAGGTTGCTGCTTTGATCCCCGGACTCCTCCTAGTTAAGTGTGGAGGTGTCCCTGAGCAAGACACCACCTAACCCTAACTGCTCCTGACGTGTTGGTTGTTACCTTGCATGGTTGACACCGCCGTCGGTGTATGAATGGGTGAATGTGAGGCAACTGTAATAGCGCTTTGGATAAAAGCGCTGTATAAATGCAATCCATTTACCATTTACGTACAGAGACCCCTAGACAGGTCACTTTTGTTGTTGTCGACTCTGAGACTTTGAGGTTTCGTCTTTTATGTTTCCGCGGAGCGACGTCGGTCGGTTTAGTGGCCCAGACGGGCGCTATCACAACAACGGAGACGGTGAAACTTGACCTCACAACCCCGTGACACAGGTTTATTATCCCCGGGGAGACGTGCACGGGTGTGTGTGTGTGTCGGTGTGTGTGTCTGTGTCTGTGTGTGTACAGTCAGACGCCTGTCATCTTGGGTGAAGTTAATAGAGCACCCGGGGCTAGCTGTACCACTACCTCCTCCTCCTCCTCTGTGTGTGTGTGTGTGTGTGTAAGTCTCTGCGCCCTGAGCCCCGCCCTTCACGTGGAAAAAAATCTGTTGAAGTTGTTGTTCCCAGGAGGACGAAGATATTCATTATGCCTCGTTGATGTTGTTGTTGTTGTTGTTGTTGTTGTTGTTGTGAAGACGCGTGGAAGTGAGGCACATGCGCTGGACCCGCTGTCTCGCGGCGCCGTAGGGTGGTGAACATTATCGAGAGCGATAAAACGGAAAATTAACGTTTGATTGGTGATTATCTTTTTTACCGTACGTTCGGTAACTCATCACATCCTCGGAAAACGGACGATGAGTCAGTCAGTGTTCAACTATAGTCTCTCTCTCCCTCCCTCCCTCTCTCTCTCTCCCCCTCTCTTTCTCTCCCTCCCTCTCCCTCTGTCTCTCTCTCTCCCTCTCCCTCTCTCCCTTCTCCTCTTTCTCTCCCTCTCTCTCTCTTTCCCTCTTTCCCTCTCTCCCCCTCTCCCTCCCCCTCTCTCTCTATCCACCCTTCTCCTTCTCTCTCCCCCCTCCCTCTCTCTCTCTCTCCCTCTCTCTCTCTCTCTCTCTCTCTCTCTCTCTCTCTCAACCTCTTTTACACTCAGCTATTGTCCTCTTGTTAAGTCAACTTGCTTCGAGGAACTGGGGCAGAGAGATTTCACCTGCATACCGGTGGTGTGGCTTTATCTGCTACTTGCTTAGCTCCTTACTTAGCGATACGACGCTATATCAGCATAGTGAGTGATATTCAGTCATGTATTCATGTTGCGTAATACATTACAATGTACATTTCCGATACAATACACTTTAACATGGGGGTCAAATTGTGTTCTTTGGCTCTCCTTCCAGATAATATTGGCTGTTTTTGATTGTGTCCTACTAAATATGTTTCCAGAACACAGCGACAGTGTTGGATCTGAAAACAAAAAGATATTGAATTACTTGCGTTTGGTTTTGTCTACAAATAATAATCCAATGGAATTTGAAGCTTTGCGGCCGTCTTTTGAATTGCGAAAGATGTCATGGAAACACACTCTTGACTCTTTTCTGTTTTAATGTAAAAACATTTCATCTCAGACACACAGCAGCTCTTGGTTCACATGCAGTCTCTGTAGAGGCTTCTAGACGCGTTCTACTTCCCCTACAACGGAAGATGTAACAGAAACAAAACGTCAAGGCTCATTCGGGGGGAGTAGGAACACTAATTACAGTTCCTTTTTTAAAAAACGCCTCTTCCCAGCGCGCCCACACTATTTTAAGCGCAGTGTACCAGCGGCGATGGGAGTTTCTTCTGTGATGTTTTGCTACCGCGAGCTAGCTCGATGAGTGGTGCGCGGCCCGGCGTCTGAATAAGTTAGCTAACATACGCCTGCGGGATGGGGGTGGTTTAGCTCTACAGCCCCTGTTGCAACATGTCTGGATGTGAGTGTGTGTCTTTGTACACTCTTGTGTCCCATGTACTTGCTCAAAAAAAAAAAAAAAACCTTCATGGAGGCCAGATGTGGGTGGAAGCTCGCTGTCGAGATCATGTTTCCATGAAGGTAGTTGTGCTCTGACGTAGTATGTACTCCGACTGGGTTAGAACCAGAACCGGGAGGACCGGTCCACCGTTTGGACCATCGACGATCGAGAGTTTCGTTAAGTTGCTTTTAAAGGGGCCCTGTTATAGCCTACCATCAGGGTGTGAGCGTGATTAGCCGTTCCACCAGCCTACCCAGTGGACTGCACCAACTGGTAAACTGACCTAGTCGTCATACATCCGGGTGGTCACTCCCGCTTGTGTCACATCGTCACAACGACACAATGGATCACATGACAATTTTTGAAACAGCTTGTAATGGCTACTCACACACGCTCACACCTGGTGGTGTAATAGGGCCCCTTTAAGTCGCCTGCGTTGATGGACCTTCTTCTATAGTTTCTAACATACAGTATGTACTCCACTCACATCACAACATCAAATCATTAGAAACACAATTATTTACTGCCTGACTGTCTGGTCACCTTTCTGTCTGTCTCTATGTCTTGTCTGTTCGCCTGCCTCTCTGTCTGTCTGTCTGTCTGTCTTGTCAGTCTGCCTCTCTTGTCTGTCTGCCTCTCTGTCTGTCTGTCTGTCTGTCGGTCCATCTGTCTGTCAGTCCATCTGTCTGTCTGCCTCTCTGTCTCTCGGTCCATCTGTCTGTCTGCCTCTCTGTCTGCATGTTTGCCTATTTTTCCCCTGCATCTAGATTCTAGAGGACTCAGGTTTCGACTGGCTGTGTGTGTGTGTGTGTGTGTGTGTGTGTGTGTGTGTGTCTGTGGTGTGGGGGTAACATTCTTGGTGACAGATAGTGTCTTGTTATTAGTCGCTGGCAAAGCCGTGTCTTTTTCCCACACGGATGTCAGTGGGTCCCACTGTGGCATTTAACCCGGCCCCCGCCCATCTCCTCAGTCATCTGCCTTTGCTTTCTCTGTGGCGGCAGCGGTGGCCATCTTGGTTCCATCCCAGCGGCGGTTCAGAACCAAGATGGCCACCATAGCATCGGCGAGTCACGCCCCCCACGGTCGAACCCTCGCTCCTTTGATACATACTTTAACCCCAACCCAACCGTAACCATGACAGCATGAGGATGAAAGGGACGTTCCCGTTTTTTCCTTAGAGCCGGTGTGATGTCAGGACAAGAGGCGGGCGGTTCTGGCGGCGGATTACAGGAAGTCTTGGAAAAAATTCCATTGGGATGAGGTGGTCTTGCTCGCACTCCAGCTACCAGGACGTTAGATACAGTAGCCGTTAGGTTATTAGTATTCCGTGGAGTCAGTGCGATGGCATGCATGTCTCTGTATCATCAGGCATTTTAAATATCAACACTATGTTAGCAGCCCACCTGACCTTAACGGGTAAATACGCGTGGCATTTGTTTAAATAGGTCTGGACTATTTATTCCAGAACTATGATTTGAACGGTGCAATCGGATCTTTTAAAGTTGTGCCAGAGCAGAGGTAGCCTACACTTTGTGTAGTACATACTCCATTGTTTTGATCTTGCCCTTCTAAAAAACGCACAAATGTATTCATTGCTTTGTGCGGGTTAGCAAGGCCGACATGAACAATAGTTTATTGTCGTCTGAAACACGCAGATCCTGTTTTTGTTCAGCGCCATCTTTGTTCATTCTTCAGCTGTTTAAACCCCTCACCCAGCCTACCCACCCCTCAGTTTGTTAAGTCTGGGCCAGAAACCTATATAGCAATGTTTACCTTGCTAGCCAGCTGTTAGCGGGGTGAAAACAGCTCAGGAATTCTGACAGTCAACATGCAGATATGTGCTGCCGGGTAAGACGTAGGACGCTGAGAACGGTGGGACCCGAGGCCTTTTAAGCCCGGTTAGTCTCTCTCCTCCGCCCCGCCCGCTACGCTACGCTACGCTATCTCCGGTTTGCACAGGTTACAGATAAAAGGCTGTGTAATGTCTGTGGGAGCCTGCTGATAGCGCCACCATTGCTCTCGCTGTGCCCGCGGGAGTCGTGTGGAAGAATGTATTGTCAATGTGATTGCGGGGGAATTTTGTCAATATACCGCCGCTATCTGCTTGTGCAGTTACATTTGACGTTTGAAATTGGAGTTGTACTTTCTCAAGGTTTAAGTAAAGTCAGGTCAAGTCAGTTTATTTATAGAGCAACAAACGTTGACCAAAGTGCTTTCCAGAGACACAATAATGATCAAATGTAAAAACAGACGTAAAGAAGAGGATATAAGTACACTTAGTTTATGGTTGGCTCATGTTAAATATCCGGCGATGTTATCCAACAAGTCACTAATTTAGGCGTAGCAATTTACATTGTGCTGTATGTTGATGCAAGGCGTTGGCAACTTAGCATTAGCCTAGCCCCTTTGGTTCACTGGTCAATTACTGTTTACGCGGAGACAAAATGGTGAAGTATCGTTGTGTCAGAATGTGTTGACGACCACTGGCTCCCTCACACCACCGTGACCTCACGACAACACACACCGCTTGGATGTTTAGACTCACCCCGCTCCCGTGCAATTAGTGGCTTGGATGTTATCGTACATATACTTAACAAGTAAACATCCATATTTTTGGAGGTTTTTTTCCCCCCCGCCCCCCCACTCGGCTCGACTCCAAGTTTGGGTCAGCTGAAGAAATAAGCCAAGCCGGCTAGGCTATATGTGTGCCCTTTGTGGAGGCGGCGGCTAAGCCCGAGCTAATGCTAACGCTTCCCCGCTGTGACGGCTGTGATTTAGACTCAGTGTAGAACCCCGGCGCTCAGCATCAGAGACTCGCTGGAGACATGCTAGCCGTTATGAAAGTATTGGCCTTTAAAAGCATTCTCTAAAGCTCCCTTTGTCTCGTGTGTAATGGTATTGTCCCTACTTTCCGTACAGTCAATGTTTTTTCTTTGATATCGATCTGTGAACATGACATTTCTTGGTAAAGGAAGTTGGTGTGTTTTCTTAAACGGTATCCATTTCATCTACAGAGGCCAATCTAGTTAAATATAGGTCTTTTTTTATCGTCGTCACAAAGTAATGAAATACCGGTATATATAAATATAGTTCATCTGCTAGAGCAGTCGAGTCACTCGAGTAGAGAAGACATCATTTTGGAAGGCAATGTTTCATGGTACTATAACATATGTGTTTGTAGGGAGAACATCTGTGTTTTAATATGTTGCCGACGGGGGGGTGAGGCGGAGTACTTCAGAAGATAAATCGACGTCGGCCATAAACTGTCACTCAAACGTTTTATTCTGTGCTGAATTTGAAGATTGCAAAAAGTGCACGCAGGCAGTGCTGCATGGCCACAACATGTGTTCCAACGTGTAACACCAACGATGACAACAACTAAACAAAAACTGACGACGATGACGACGACGACGACTTTCTCCGACTCACGCCAACTCACGACTCTCCCGACTTTGGAAACGTTTGAACTGCAGTAGCAGTCATCATCGGCGTACGGTGACACAGACGACACAACTAAAACAAACACTCACGGCATTACAACGACAACGATCAAGCTCGCTCTCGGTCCGTATCTAAGAGGTCGGTCCGGTCGTTGTCGTTGAAAGTGCGTTGTCGTTGTCGGACGTTACGTCAGGTTAGCGTTCTTAATGTGGAGCGCAGCGCTACGGTGGCTACGACGGAGACCATGGTGTCTCTCAGTGTGTGTGTGTGTATGTGTGTGTGGAGAATCAAAGGCCTCCATTGTTGGAATGAGAAGCAGATGTTGGTGTGGAATTCTCCTGCTGCAGCATTTTCACCCTCGCTCTCTCTCTCTCTCTCTCTCTTTACTTTTCTTTTTTCCCTCATTCCTGCGCTCTGAGAGCCACCTCTCTCTATCCCCTCTCTCTCTTTCCATTTTTCTTTCAACTCTCTTTTTCTCTCCCTCGCCCCTCTCTCTTTCACTCGTTCTTTTTGTCTTTAATTCACCGTCTTTCTCGTTTTCTCTCCATCTCCATTGCAGAGAGGCGTTCCTCTCCCTCGTCTTCTCTCTCTCCATCTGTCCTCTCCCTCTCTTTGTCTTTCTCTCCATCTCTCTTTTGCTTGATCTTTCTGTTCTGTATCCCCTATTCTCTCTCCATCTCTCTCCTTCTCCCAGTCCCTCTCCCTCTGTCTCTCTCTCTCCCTCCCCTAGTCCCTCTCTCTCTCTCTCTGTCTCTGTCTCTCTCTCCCTCTCTCTCCCTTTAGCACAGCCACACTCACTATACTTTGTTGTTTTCTTCTCCATTTGAACCAGGAGGCTATAGGCTACGACCTGAAGCTATAACTGTGTCAGTGACAGTCGCTGACGCTAACATGGACACAGAGCCTTTAGCCGTTAGCCTCCACCAGTGTTTCTGAATGGGAATAAGCTAAGGGACACAGCTAGCATCGGACAATGTGCACACACACACACACACACACACACACACACACACACACACACACACACACACACACACACACACACACACTGCCAGGGACTGCAGATGAAAAATTGCCTGTAGGGCTAAATCTGGCACATATACATGATGACTACATGATGTTAATTTATGTGAATTGTCCCTTCTTGAATAAATAAACAAAGCTCTCACACACACACACACACACACACCACACACACACACCACACACACACACACACACACACACACACACACACACACACACACACACACACACAGAGCCCGTCCTGAACTTAGCCACACTAAACACAAACCCAAATAAACCCAACGTTTAACCACATCTGGACCTGAAGATGGCCGCCCCCTAACCCACATGTATATAAACACAACCACCTGGAAAAAAAAGTGTGTATCTTCCCCCATAAACTTTCAAACTTAAAACAGAACTTTCAAAGAAAAATTCCAGCCACGTCGCCACCTGCACACAATCCAAGTTTTTCCTCTGTTCTGTACGTCTTCCTGATGTTAACATCTGCAGCGTTGGGGGGAGGAGGGGGACGGGGGACGGTCCGCCAGCTGTGTCCTCCACGCCCCCCCCCCACCCCCCACCCCTCCCCCACACTTCCATCAGGGGGGATTTCCTACAAATCGTCACCCATCATAGTTTGTTCTGGAATGTTCTGGGCGAGAGACACCCCGCCCCCCTGATGTCAGAGAGAGAGAGCGACAGAGAGAGGGAGAGAGGGAGGGGGGGACGACATATTTTTAATTGGCTCCAGTTTACTACTCGTTCTTTATGTCTTTGTCTACGTTAATGTTTCACGTTGAAGTTATTGCTTTGGCAGCTGAGATGGAGAGAGAGAGAGAACAGGGAGAGAAGGGGGAGGAAGTGTGTGAGAGAGAGAGAGAGAGAAAGTTCAGACCACAAAGTAGGAAATAATATGTAAGAGAGAGGGGAGAGAGAGATAGACAGTACATTAGAGAGAGAGAGAGAGAGACAGAAAAAGAGTGTGTGTGCGTGTGTGTGTGTGTGTGTGTGTGTGTGTGTGTGTGTGTGTGTGTGTGTGTGTGTGTGTGTGTGTGTGTGTGTGTGTGTGTGTGGAGACTGAGCTCTGCCACGTTGACACAATATCTCAAGACCTGCTGCTGCAGGCTGGAACCCAACAGTGTGTGTGTGTGTGTGTGTGTGTCTGTGTGTGCATGCACACGTGAATGACACAGGTTACGTCACTCTGAAGAACGGGAGCACTAATTTAATTAATTAACCGTGTGTGTGCGTGCGTGGGCACAGACACACACACACACACACACACACACACCAGAGGAAGGAGGGAGGAATTGGTTGAGACAGATGAATGGATGGAATCGTCCAGATGGGATGGATGGAGGGATGTCTGTGTGTGCGTGTGTGTGTATGTGTGTGTTGTTAGGACAGAGGAAGTAGGAATTATGTAATCTCGTCATGTGATCACCTCCTCGTTAACCCCGTTGCCTTAGTCCACACCGCTGTAGGAGCATATGTGTTGTGTGTGTGTGTGTGTGTGTGTGTGTTGTTAGGACAGAGGAAGTAGGAAGTATGTAATCTCGTCATGTGATCACCTCCTCGTTAACCCCGTTGCCTTAGTCCACACCGCTGTAGGAGCATATGTGTGTGTGTGTGGTGTGTGTGTGTGTGTGTGTGTGTGTGTGTGTGTGTGTGTGTGTGTGTGTGTGTGTGTGTGCGTGTGTGTTCACATGAGTGCAGTAGCACAGCATACCATCTGTAGGAGGCGTGACATTGCATTCATATTAGGCCGTTCAAATCATATGAGGGGTGTTCCTTCCACTGCCCAGCCGGGCCACTTAATGCACTCTCATCACGCTTCAGTTAATAATATGGATGATTCATTAACAGCCGTCATGTGAAGCGCATCGTATAGTGTAACAGTATTACATCACAATTCATTGCTGTTATACTGTAATTACCAGCAGACTTTTATCCATAGTGACTTACAGTGAATAGTTTGTGTTGTCATTAAGGAGCAGGCAGGCTGGAGACATCACATCATGTCTTCAGGTGGACAGTGTGGACATACAGGTTCTAGGTTCTTAAGTTAATCGCCAACTGTTTTTATCGTCGATTAATCAGGTTTAGTAAGAACATTTGGTGTCAAAATACTCTTCAGTCTGAATATTGTCTGTTCACTTTAGTCCTTGACGACAGTAAACTGAATATCTTGGGTTGTGGGACCAAACAAGACATTCTGAAAAAACACTGATCACCTTTTCAACTAAATTTTCGACTGACTGTATATCGACAAAACGAGTTGAATTCATGGATTAATGCAAGTAAAATAATCACACATTAATTGTGAACATGAAAATCAATCGTGAGTTGCGTAAACTTGGGCAGCCCTGGTGGTGGGGGGGGGGGGGGGGTTCAAACTACTAGAACCTTTCACCTGCTGGGACTCAAGACTATGCATGCATTACCCACGCACCCCTCCATTGCCACCTTAACCGATATATTCTTAGTATAGTACACGTATATATTCATAGTATATATTCATAGTATATATTCATCGTATATATTCGTGTCTGTCTGTGATTGCTGGCCTGGCTTCCATTGTTATCTTACATGTGTTCCATCCATCCATCCATTCTCATCTGCTTATCCGGGGTCGGGTCGCGTTGGCAGCCGGCTAAGCAGGGCCCCCCAGGCTTCCTTCTCCCCAGCCACGCTCTCTAGTTCCTCCTGGGGGATCCCGAGGCGTTCCCAGGCCAGACGAGATATATAATCTCTCCAGCGGGTTCTGGGTCTGCCCCGGGGTCTCCTCCCAGTTGGACGTGCCCGGAAAAAACCTCTAAAGGGAGGCGCCCGGGGGGGCATCCTAATCAGATGCCCGAACCACCTCAGCTGACTCCTTTCGACGCGGAGGAGCAGCGGCTCTACTCCGAGCTCCCTCCGGATGTCTCCCTCCGGCTCAGCTCCCTCTTCACCGCGACGGACCGGTACAGCGGCCGCATTACTGCAGACGCATTACTGCAGACGCTGCACCAATCCGTCAGAGGCTGCACCAATCCGTCTGCATGTGTTGCTAGTCATCAAGTCACAAGCCCAAAATTAATTAGCTGCCCAACAATTGCCGCTTAACTCAATGAAATAGTGAACCCAGTGAAGCATTCAATTCACATTGTAACATGAGTTCATTCATGGGCTGCTTTCTGAAGATTCAAGTCTGGCCTACATGCTCTGTGGACCGCGACCCCGTTCAAAATGCCGTCGTTGTGGCAACAAGTGGAACATCACTGATCTCGCGTCATGGAGATCTGGGTACTAGGCCTACCGGTGTGTGTGTGTGTGTGTGTGTGTGGAATGAATCCCAGCGTTCCTTGTCGTTCTCTGAGGCCTCATCCTTGGCTTAACTACATAATTTTCCGCGAGCATCACACGTGTTTGTTTACACAGGGGATTTGCAATGGAAAGTGAATCCGCCTACACTGAGTGGGACTTTCTAGGTTGCCTTTAACTAACAGGCGCACCGCCAGCAATGTCTTGAGTTCTTGACGAGTTACGATGTGATGTTAGAATATCAATGGACGTTAGGCATTTGGCGAACGCTTTTATCCAAAGTGTTTTATGACTTGAAAGTGAGTGCATACATTCTTAGCATGGAGTAATGTAGGCATGGAGTAATGCATTTCTTAATTTGTGCATTTGTTTTTGTTGTCGTTTTATTGATGAACTTATTTTATTTATCTCTTCTATCTCTCTTATTTATCCCTCTTTAATTGTTCCTACCACCCTGTTCTTTCTGCTTCCCGTAACTAAAGATAACATCTTATGTTATCCACACACACACACACACACACCAGAACCCCCCTGGCTTAGTGGTGATTATGTAAACCTGGATAACCGTCTCAACAGGAAGACGCCATAATGGAGCTCAATAGTTTCCTTAATGGCCTATTGTTGTTGTTGTTTGTGGTTGCTGTTGTTGGTGTCTCACCTGAGATGCCTCAAAAACTTTCCCTAAAGGTGTCACATGACCCCCCCCCCCCCCCCCACACACCACACACACACACACACACACACACACACACACACACACACATACCCTTCCAGGTGCAAGGCTACACTCTCTTCACAGCAGGAGAGTGTGTGAGGTGTGTGTGTGTGTGTGTGTGTGTGTGTGTGTGTGTCTTTGCCATTGTTTTCCATTCATTCTCTTCGTTTATGTTGATGTTAGAGTGTGTGTGTGTGTGTGTGCGTGTGCGTGTGTGTGTGTGTGTTATTGTGAAGAGAGGATGAGAGAAAGGGGGACAGAAAGACATAATAAGAGAGAATGGGAGAGAGAGAGAGAGAGAACAAGAGACAGCGATGGGGGCGAGATTAAGAATGCGAATGAGAGAAAGGGAGAGATAAGCCTGGGCGAGAGAGGAGGGAGGGAGAGAGAGAGAGAGAGAGAGAGAGAGAGAGAGAGAGAGAGAGAGAAAGAATGACTGTGTGTGCAAGCATTAAATCGTCACGACGACCAAACCAAACATATCTGAGTTTCTTTGACAGCAAAGGAAACACAATCGAGACCCAGGTGTGGATCCATCCAGGTTGTGTTGGCTGTGCTACCACATTAACCCTTAGCATTTAAAACCATTTAAAACCATTTAAAACCTCTCACTGACGTAATCTGGCTCATCCCTGTTAAAATTTGGTTCATTTCAACTATTCAAGAGTTTTACATGAAGACTATAACCATAAATAGTTAATCTCTGTATATTTCCTTAAATATAATTTCAATTGCAAAAGATAAGATATGCACACTTTTATTCGTTATTCAATATTTACATATTTGCAGCACATACCTTGTCAGAGAACTATGTGTAAAAGAGTGCGTACAATAAATAAGCATAAACATCATTCATTCATCGTTAATCGAGGTAAACGTTTTCAATAACTGTTATTGATTTGAAGACCTCGTCTGGAGGCTCTGTGTCAACACTGGAGGCTGGAAGGGGTTGGGAGGGGGGGGGGGGTGAGGAGTCACCGGGGGCCTGCCTGAGAGGAAGCCCCGCCCCCCTCCCCCGCTACCCCCCCCCCTCCTATCCTGTCTTTTACGAGCCGTGTTACATTCCACCTGGTCTTCTGACTCCTGTTTCTACTCCTCCACCCGTCTCACATCTACACCTCCATCCTCTCCTTCACGCCTTCCCGACTTCCTTCCTTCATTCCATCCCTCCATCCGGGCTGGAGTCGAGACCCCCCCCCCCCCCCGGTCGAGTCCCTCCTGTCCCAGTACGGATCGAGTCCGATTGAAAACCAAGACCGAGGGAGTGTGGTGGGTGGGGGTGGGGGGGGGGTCAAGACCAAGTCCAGACCAAGACCACAAATGTACAGTATGAGTCTGATTCCACTCAACACTTTGTGGCTGTCGTGATATCGATCGTCTAAAAGAATAGAAAAGGAAGGTTTGGTTTCTGAAGGCATATTGCAACAAAATGTGCACGTTTTGAGGACAGTGGACAGCTTGTTCATGTCCATAACAGAGTTGCGCCATTAGGCTCCTTAACGAGAATCTATTAAAATGATAAAAGCAGGCTGGGAGAAACAATTTCGAGTGCAGTTTTGAATTCGAGAAGCCGAGTCCAAAACGAGAGACCGCCGAGACACTGTCACAAATTGGTCTTGAGACCAAGATGAGTATTACAGCCTTGTCATCCATACTTGCCCTCCATCCTTTCTTCCGTCCGTCCATCCGTTATCATCCCTTCCTTCCTTACTTCATAGATATTCTGCAGTCACTGAAACACCCCCCCCCCCCCCCCCGCTGCTGTGATGTTGCTCAGATGCTGAGCACCAACACACACACACACACACACACACACACACAAAGCATACCCTGCTTCAGCATTCCTTTTATCTGTGAACACAACTAGACATGCACACACCACACACACACACACGCGCGCAGAAACTTAAAAGGGGTGAGACTTTGTGAGCGGCATAAATTTCACTTTATTGCTTTTGGAATTCCTTCTGGGATTTGTTTGTGTTGCGGTGACCTTTCTCGTTGTCGGACACGCTTAGCAAATTTCGTTTTTTCACTTTGAGCTAATCATGCCATAAATATCAGGAGTGCGTTGCGTTCGCTGCCTGTAAGTGGCAGGACTGCGGCAGTAGAGCAGCCTTCACTTGATCTATGCGTTCACGATGCCCCCACGCTGTCCACCTTAACTGGTGGAGTTACGGATTCCATTCCCACACCGTAGCCCCACACAAAATAAAGCTTTGGATAAAGGCGTCCACCAAATGGCCTGTATAGCTTATAGCGCTGAACAATATGGTGAAAAGCGAAATCATATTGGGGTTATTTTCAGAGATATGATTCACTAATAGTGGGAATGATCATTTTTTGCATCACAATTTTGTATTTTCACTGAAAAAGCATTTGTATGTTCTTAGATGTTGGAAATGCACTCCAGAATGGCACGTCTGCTCTTATCCCAGCTATTATGCAGGCAACCTAGCAATTATGAAACTCATTCTATTAGCCTTGGAACTATGAATGCTTGAAACCTGCTCTATTCTTATCTTTATGCACCACAGTGATATATTCCGGTCTTTGACAAATGTATGCTACTTCTTGTAAGTCGCTTTGGATGAAAGCGTCTGGCAAATGCCCTAAATGTAAATGTAAATGTAAATGTAAATGTAAATGTAAATGTAAAAACCTATCACAATGATGTCATGTGGCATTTGTTGGGGTCTGCACCCAACAAACATGTTTTCTTCCATCTGGAATGAAACATATCGAGGCTGCCAGGGCATCTCTGCAACACTACAGTACTTTGTAATGTCGTGTTATTAATTTACATTTGCACATTTTACCCTGGAGCTCCTGCGATTGGAATTTTGCACTTGGCTTCATTGCGATTTCCATAATATCTCCATTAATTGTTCAGCCCCAATACACTATATGATATGAATATCATATGTGACAATATCCTTTTAACTCAGTCCGTCTGTCGTCTCTCCACAGTGTCAACCCACCAAGCTCCGCCCCCATGCCCCGCCTCGCCATCACCGCTTGGTCCGCCGGGTTTGACTGACCTCGGCCGCAGCTGAACCCAGGATCGCCACCTCCCACCCCCAAAACCCCCACACCCCCACAGTGCTCTACTGCCCCGCTCGCCACCACCTGGTCGGGTTGGGTTTGCGTCGGGCCAGGGGGTCGCGGGGTCGTAGCGGCAGAGTGGGCGGAGCCGAGAGCGGTGTGGCGCGGCTGCCACTCGGAAGATGAACAAGCTGCCCTTCCACAACAACCGCGCCATGCAGGACCGCCGCTGCGTCTGTGTCTTTCTGCCTAACGACGACACACTCAACGTCATCGTCAACGTGAGTAGTGGTGGTAGCGGTGGTGACGGTGGTGACGGTGGTGACGGTGGCGGCGGCGAGTCACCGGGGAGGGCGGGATAGTCCTAGTGCCGTGATCCTCAACTGTGGGGCCACCTGTTGGAATGGCCCCACTTGACATCACAAGTGGGAGTGCCCAACCAGATGTATGGTGGATAGATCAGCCTACCAGTTGCTACAGTCCACTGGGTAGGCTGGTCTATCCAGCATACTTCTAGGTTGACCCTCTCCACACTGTCCCTGCGTATGAAATGCATGATTGAAAACACGGCCGTATATTGTGGGAGCGTTTGTGTGTTTGGTGGCTGGCTTAGAGTCTGGGGTGGGTGGGACTGCACGCCTGTGGTGCACTGATTGGCCAATGCACCAAAAGCACCCCAGACTCTAACTGGGCCAGGTGAGGCTGCAGCCCCACCCACCCCAGACTGTAACTGGGCCAGGTGAGGCCAATTCAGCCAGCCACCAACACCACACACTCCCACATACAGTATAACTACAAATGTGTGCCTTCCTGTCCTGTCTCAGGTGAAGACCCTGTGCCAGGAGCTGCTAGTCCAGGTGTGCGACCTTCTCAGGCTCAAGGACTGCCACTTCTTCGGACTGAGCGTCATTCAGAGTAAGCAACCTTCCTCACTCTCATAATCTCAAAAGTCACTCTCTCCGAATGCGGTGTATCTGAACAGCCCTCCCTGGGCTTGGAGGCCAGTGCCAGATCTCGGTAGGTTGACGGACAGCCTCTTATAATCTAGTACCGCCCCCAATATCGGCCATTTCTGTGGAACTAGGAGTTACTTTCTGGACCCAGAGGTAATCTAATTCTGGTCTTGAGATGTTAATGTGTGTCCATTTGACACACATTGACGTGTATGTCGTAGAGTTTCAGAGCTTAGAAAGGTCATGTACAGTAGGTTCAACCCGATGACGACGCACTCCTCGATGTGATTATTATCCAACGTTATTATTATCACGTCATGACTCCTCATCCACAAAGTGGAGAGAGCAGAGAATTACCGTCGGACCAGAGACAACCAAGGATGTTATTTCCCCCCAGTGACCAATCACATCGTCTGGTCGGATGTGCGAGTCTCAGCGCTTTTACAAACAATGCTTCCGTCAGTCAGACGTGTGTCATCGTGGCCGTCTCCGTGGAGACCAGGGTGGGGGAGAAGGCCGTGACGGGAGGGTGGGGGAAGTTTTTTGTTGTTTCTATGACTCGAAGGTACTGAATGTCTCATGCGTTGCGAGAGTTTAGATCCTAGATCGGATCATATTTCATTCGACTGCTCCCCCAAGTGATGTTGAGTCTAGTTGTTAAGTTAAAGGAGCCAGGAGAATATACTCAGAGTGACAGGTAGACTGCAGCGATGGAGATGATGATAATTCTCATAAGAATCCCGATTTCTTATCTTCTGTGATTCTGAATCGATGCGCAACTTTAAAATGTTTTTAAAAATGTTGTAGGTTTGCCTTTGCCTGTGTCTTTACATTATTGCTCAGTTGAGACAACTTTTTAAATATAAAAACGTATGCACACTTTATTCTGCTTAGTTAGCACCCCTATTGAACGGAATCAAAATTTGATCGGGAACCACTCAGCTTGGAGACGATATCGAAACCAAACGTGATCCCAAGAACCAAAATCGAATGGTGAGATACCAAAAGACTCCCACCCGTTGATGGAGATGAACACACACATTACACAATAATTACAGTCTGTACCTTGTGGAGAACAGTCCCGGGGGGTGGGGGGGGGGGGTGGTCGTGACAATTTGGTCGCAACCCCCCCAGACAGCCAATCAGAAGGGGGCGGTGTCCGCAGACAGCTGTCCCCTCCCACCCCCCGCCCCCATATGAGCCAATGGCAGCGTCCGGTGGCCGGAGAAGGAGCCAATAAGTCTGATTGTGGGACATTCCTAAACTGCTTGTCTGAACACCGTGAAATCCCCAAGGCAAACAGAGCTCGCACGCCCCACCCCTCTCTCTCTCTCTCCCATCTCTCTTTCTCTGTCTCTCTCTCTGTCTCTCTCCCCAGTTCCTAAACCAGACTACCACAGTCCACCACCACGGGGTCATTATGGTTGTGTATTGGGTTGTGTGCGTGCACGCTATAACCTCGTTGCAGGGCTATCCGGGGGGAATTTGTCACTGTGTGGACAGTGAAGAACGAGAACCGAATGCTGAGTAATTAAACGAATGTGTTTGCGTTTTCGTTTCGTTTTCCCCTCGAAATTCCCCCACTTTTCCGTGACGGACAGATTGCGTTCCATCACCGGATGAGCTACGGCGAATTAAAAGCCACAACGACTATTCATCAAAATGTCTTTGCACTGAGAACCTCTTGTGTTGTCGGATGACGACGCAACGAGTGATTCATGACGATTATTTCGATTACAATCCGGAGAATTCGGGATCGAAAAAAAGACTTGTGGCAGGAGGGGAACCTCCCATCCGTTATAAATCAGACACGACACGACAGCAGCGATTTCGAGTCCTCGTGAACTTAGCGACATCCGATGGTTTCTCCAGCGCGGGTTAGCGCTAACGTCAAGATTGATTGATTGTTGTGGTAGTTCCGTAGTGACACGCCGCCGGCATCACAAATCTGTGGGGTGAAATCAGATGGTTCAAGTGGGGCATGTTGGCTGGGGCATGTGTATTGTCTTTGAAGGGTTTTGTAGAGACTCGAAGTGACTTAGAGGACTCCTATTATACCACCAGGTGTGAGCGTGATGAGCCATTCCGAGCGGTTTCAAAAACCACTTGGTGTCATCTCCGGTTTTTTTGACATCACAAGTGGGGAGTGTCCACCCAGATGTATGGTGGATACTAGATCAGCCTACCGGTTGCTACAGTCCACTGGTAGGCTGATCTATTCAGCATACATCTAGGTGGACACTGTAAAAAAGAGAGAGGGAGAGAGAGAGGATGGGAGGGAGAGAGAGAGAGAGAGAGAGACTGAGAGAGAGGATGGGAGGGAGAGGGAGAGAGAGACGCAATAGATTATGCTGTCTTCTTTCCTCAGAACCCTGAATGAGCCTGGATTTAAATGTCCCTCATTTCCTGGGGATTTAATGTGTGAAATCCCACACACACACATAAATATCTATATAATACACACACACACACACACAAATATCCCCCCACACACACACACACAAGTAACCACTATGCTGTATGTAACCACTATGATGCAAATCTGTGTGTCCTGCAGACAATGAACACATCTACATGGAGCTGGACCAGAAGCTCTCCAAGTACTGTCCCAAGGAATGGAAGAGGGAAGCCAGCAAGGTAACACCGGCCTCGGGGTCACAAACCTCACTTAGACTCACCAGATCTAGTCTACACATGGTGGGGGCGTGGGAGCTTGTCCTTGTGGGGAGATCGGGGCTGAAGTCGGCTATGATGGGGGGTGGGGGGGGGGAGGAATAAACTGGGAAAGAATTCACTGCTATGGGATTAAAAAGTATGGTTACTTTTGAATAACCTGAAGAACCGGGGTGATCTGCTTCTTGTTGGTGCCGCAGGGTATCGACCAGTTTGGGCCGCCGATGATCATCCACTTCAGGGCTCAGTATTACGTGGAGAACGGGAGGTTGATAAGGTGAGCGACGCAGCGTCTAACACACACACGGACATTTCTGTTGGCTTTGGCTAACAGAACATTTCTGTGAGACCAAGATAAATTGAGGGATTTAAACCACAGCTACACACACGGCAACACCATCATTTAAATTGTTTCATATATTTGTATCTGATATTTGTAATCTCTAATATTTACACATTTATTTACACATTTACACATAATATAGTACAATAAATTAAAAAATATTACTCAAATGAAGATGTCACTCATATCTATAGTCATTATTTTATTTTATTTTGAAACCATAAAATCCACTGAGGTTAATGCATCCTCCCAGTAATACCTCCCTTTTATTTCTCCTTTATTACTCTAATAAACTATATAATTGATATTTTTATGACCTGAATAAAAGCATCAAGGATGTGCTTCGTATCAAGGTCACTTCCCTTTCCTGCTGCGTTTTTCATTGTCATTGTGATAAAGGACGATACGAAAAAAGTTGCCTTGAGGTGAGGGGGACTCTTTACTCTCACATACCCCCCGGGATGCGTTCAAATAGTTGCTCTGCAGTGATTCCACTCACCCTCACTTCCTAAATATCTCGACGTTCTCTGTCACAATACAAAGATGACCTCGTTAAGAAGCCTAAAAGGGGCCACCACAACCCCTTCCTTCCAAGGATATGTCAGACTATCCCAGACAAGAAGAGATATTTCAACGACATCATTAGACACGTGCCTCAAGGTATCACGGTTGTGATTGGCCCAGATCTTCAACGCAGTGCACACAGACACTCAACAATATATTGCTGACAGTGCAGTGGGATATGAATAGAACAAGTTTCAAAGGTAGGACAGCTAGGATGAGATGATGATTGCTCGACCACTAACTTCGGCTGCTCGTCTCCTCGAGGGTGTAGCGAACGTGCCAGAGGAAGGGAGCTGGTACAGGAACGCAGCCCGGGTCTCTGCAGTGACTGTGCAGTGTAATGATTCATGGTGCGTTTGTTTTGTGCTCTCTCTCTCCCCCCTCTCTCCCTCTCTCCCTCTCTCACCCCCCCACCCCACAGCGACCGGGCGGCCAGGTACTACTACTACTGGCACCTGAGGAAGCAGGTGCTGCTGTCCCAGTGCGTCCAGCGCGAGGAGGCTTACTTCCTGCTGGCCGCCTTCGCCCTGCAGGCCGACCTCGGCAACTTCAAGCGCAACAAGCACTTTGGGAAGTACTTCGAACCCGAGGCCTACTTCCCCCCATGGGTGAGTCACTTCCCCCTCCATGCGTGAGTCACTTCCCCCTCCATGGGTGAGTCACTTCCCCCTCCATGGGTGAGTCACTTCCCCATCCATGGCGTGAGTCACTTCCCCCTCCATGCGTGAGTCACTTCCCCCTCCATGGGTGAGTCACTTCCCCCTCCATGCGTGAGTCACTTCCCCCTCCATGGGTGAGTCACTTCCCCCTCCATGGGTGAGTCACTTCCCCCCCATGGGATAAGGAGGGAGAGTATTATTGACTCTGTGGGTGGGTCTCCCGTGGGTGTGTTTACGTGTGTGTGTGTTGCCGTCTGTGCATTTGTAAATTCGGTAGCTCTACTACGAGTACAACAAAGGTAGTAGTCGTAGTAGTCGTAGTAGTAGTAGTACTAGTAGTAGTAGTACTAGTACCAAATGTACAAACGCACACAGACCGCTTCAGACAAAAGTGTCAAATACCAAATGCCAAAAGTACTAATAATGTAAACTGAATGAAATATCCTCCAATACCTCCTGTCCAAAAGTGACCAAAAGTACAAATATTGTCAACAGAAGTGAATAAGTGAGTTCTTCGAATACATTCAAGTGAAAATAAAGGACGATGAATCCCGATCAGTTATACGACACTGCAGCCAGCTCATTCTAGCTTGGAGCGCTGGCGTGGGTATCTAGGTCTCCTAGCTACCTTTAATTCACCCTGGCAGCCACACAGCACATGGAGGGATAATGAATGTAGAACGAGGACAACCTGGGTTATTTCGGGCAGCAGAAAGTGGCACACGCTCATAGTCCGGCTTTGTGTCGTGTTGTGGTGTGTTGTGGTGTGTTGTGGCGGAGGCTGGGGGAGGAGCGCTTTGATTGAGTGGTGCATTGTGGGGGAAAACCCCCCGGACCGCCGTGGTCATGGCAACCAACAGATTTGCACCCTCTTCGCTTCCTGTGATTAACTTGCTTATCAGTCCCGTCAGACAGGAAGTTGGTGTTTTGGGCCCAAGCTGAGGCCTGCGTATTCAGTTTCTACTGCTTCTTGGTTTGCTCGTCTCTATACACAACTGCTTTAGTAGCTTTTCTGTCGTTTTATTCCTATTTTAAAAATGTCTCTTTAGACCTTGTTACCATCTGGGACCGTTTGCCGTGACACCCGGATATCCCTGGAAAGCAGAGGACACCCTAATACAACTCTTGGATTAATACATCTCATTTTATCTGATTTTAAGTGAAGCTAAGCCCCCTACTTCTCCACGGGGTTGGGTTTGAGCTGCTTCTCCCGACCTTCTGAGCATAAAGACACACACAGGATAGAAGACCCCCAGGACCAGGAGCTCAGAGGAAAGCCATGCTGCTCGGCTGGGGATTTCCGGAGATTCGGAACTATAGCACCCCGCCCCCCCCCCCCCCTGTGTTTCCAGGTGGTAGAGTCCTGGAGAGTCCCCCAGAGCACTACCCTCCATTAGCATCATGACCCCACCCCGCCGGCGCTAGCGGGCAGTTAGCCGCTGGAATTAACCCCGCCCCCCCCCCCCGATGTCACCCCGCAGATTATACTCGTCGCATTTTTTTCAGACAGTGGCTTTTTTCACAGGAAGTACATGAGCGCTATGAGGGAAATGCACACGTTTCAAAATGTTAAAAAGGGAAATTAAATGTTTTATCAAGTCAGGCATCAAAGTGGCTCATGTTGTGGTGTGGAGCCAAGATGCCAAGGGGACTTGAACTAATCATGTACACAATAATACTACACAACAACAACAACAACAACAACACGCACACATCCTGGGACTGTGGTGAACTGTGGTACACAATACACAAACACACACACACACTTTGAGAGCACTGGAAAATCAATTTTCTAAACCATTGCGAGTGCTGACATTTAATGCATTCACGGATCATTCCGGGTCAAAACTTTCACGTCTTGCTCTGCAACAACACGGTCCGATCCATTTGACTTAAGAAGTGCACCTTCGTTGAGGTGTTTGAGGGTAAAAGTGTTCTGGGGTTTAGGTTAGGGTTATGTTGTCTGAGCCTACGAATACCCATTTGAGGTTTTCATCCCCAGTCTCTGAAATGGGTTAAAATGTTTCCGTTTGAAACGCTTGGAAGTTGACGTTTGCCGCTTGTCGTGTTCTTCCTGTCAGGTGATCACCAAGCGGGGGCGGGACTACATCCTGCGCCACATCCCCAACATGCACAAGGACCAGTTCGCCCTGACCGCCTCCGAGGCCCACCTCAAGTACATCAAGGAGAGCGCCCAGCTGGACGACGTCACCGTCCATTACTACCGGCTCTACAAGGTGAGGGGGGCGGGGCTTACACTACTACCGGCTCTACAAGATGAGGGTGGGGCGGGGCTTACACTACTACCGGCTCTACAAGGTGAGGGTGGGGCAGGGCTTACACTACTACAGGCTCTACAAGGTGAGAGGGGGGTGGGGCTTACACTACTACCGGCTCTACAAGGTGAGGGGGGGCGGGGCTTACACTACTACAGGCTCTACAAGGTGAGGGGGGGCGGGGCTTACACTACTACAGGCTCTACAAGGTGAGAGGGGGGTGGGGCTTACACTACTACAGGCTCTACAAGGTGAGGGGGGGCGGGGCTTACACTACTACAGGCTCTACAAGGTGAGAGGGGGGTGGGGGCTTACACTACTACCGGCTGTACAAGGTGAGGGGGGGCGGGGCTTACACTACTACAGGCTCTACAAGGTGAGGGGGGGCGGGACAGTTGTGTATTCGTCCCTGACAGACTGCGTTCATTTTGTCCACAGGACAAGAAGGAGGTGGAGGCGTCTCTCACGCTGGGACTGACCCTTCGCGGGATACAAATATTCCAGGTAACCGAAGCCGCTAACTCACCAAGCTAGTATGCTTATAATGCTTATATGACACTGCTTATGGTTATTTAGGCCATAAACCTACATTTAAATACAATAAGTTTAGTTAAGTGTTGTCAAAGGCAGAATACTTTTTTTTTGTTAATACAAAGGCTGTGAATATGGGGGATTGAACCCAGTACCGTTCATCACACAGAACACACTATCTTGCCTTAATTATGTTAATTTATTTCCGTCTTAGTCAATATTGATTCGCTGACATTTATATCCTGGCCTGATAATAACCCGGTGACCATCTTGTTCCAGAACGTGGGCTCCGTCAGACAGCTGCTGTACGACTTCCCCTGGACCAACGTGGGCAAGCTGGTCTTCGTGGTGAGTCGGCCATTTTACACACACACACAAACACACACACACACACACACACACACACACACATGACGCCCAATGTTAGGTCACATGACGGCAAACACCCAAAACTGGATGTGATTACAGACAGTTTTGTGTGCCGATAAGAAAGGTATTGCGATTGTAATATCGTGATATGATGTTGCGATATTATTTATCTTTGGTGTTGCGATATTATCTTTTGTTTGGTTCATCTTTTAAGTTGCTGTTCGGCTTCTACGAGGTCCGATGGTGTCCGCCAGTGTTAACGTGATATGAGCGTCAAACAAGACGGAACAGAACGTCGTTGATTTGCATTCGCCATAAGTCAGGTCACATGACCACAAAGATCTGGTCACATGACGCCACCTACCTGGTGCTGATTGGTGCGTAGGGAGGGAGTCCAGGTGAGGATCTAGTGGTCTGGGTCTCGTGATGGAGTTGGTGGAAGGTTACTGCATCAGTACTCTGGAAATTAAATAGGAATACTTTCCACACACACACACACACATACACACACACGCGCATGCACGTACACACACACACACACACACACACACACACACACACACACACACACACACATGCACGCTTTCATCAATGGTTCTCAAGATACTTTTTCCAGCAACAACTTTCAACAGTACAAAGAGAGAGAGAGAGAGAGAGAGAGAGAGAGAGAGAGAGAGCGAGTGAGAGGAGATAGAGACACAATGATTTATACTGCATCAGCCCCCCCCGCTATGCACCCTGTGACCTGCAAGTAGTCCTGGTTAAACTCTCCCACCTCTCTCTCCCCTCTCTCCCTCTCTCCCTCTCTGCTCTCTCTCCTCTCAATCCTCTCTCTCTCCCCACTCTCTGTCCTCTCTCCCCCTCTCTCCTCTCCTCTCTCCCAGATCTTCTCCTCTCTCCCCCTGTCCTCTCTCTCCTCCCGCTCCCCTCTCTCTCCCGCTCCTCTTTCCTCCCTCTCTCCTCTCGGTCCTCTCTTCTCTCTCCTCCCTCTCTCCTCTCGGTCCTCTCTTCTCTCCTCTCTCCTCCCTCTCTCCTCCTCGATCCTCTCTTCTCTCCCCTCTCCTCCCTCCTCTTTCTCTCCTCTCTCCTTCCTCTCCCCTCTCTCTCCCTCTTCTCTCCTCTCTCCTCCTTCTCCCAGCGCTTCTCCTCTCCTCCCCTCTCACTCCCCCCTCCCACCCCCCCAACCTCTCTCCCCCCTTCTCTCCCCTCTCCTCCCTGCGTCAGCCGGTCTCAGAGCTGAGCGCAGCAGTCAGTTAATTGGATTCCATCGGATCTGCGTCGTAGTGCGGAGCGGCGAGGGGAGCGGAGGCTGGCAGGAGAATCTGTTGTCCGTCGGCTGCCACCCTCTGTCCGGCCGCCGGGCCCCGGGGCCGACGGATCTGTCCAAATCTAGGACGGCATCTAGGAGCCACTTTTATCTCCCGCTCTGGGAAACGATGACCTCCTATTGTGTTATCTTAAAACCTTTGAAAGACTTTTACGTGTAGTATTGTGAAATTAGGTTCAGATTTTAGTCAGCTACACGTACTTTCAGGGCCGGCTGAACTCTTTTTTTACTGCAGTCGCCTCGTCGGTTTGAATTCAGTTCTAAAGATGGCGATTGGCGCGGACGCAAAATCACTTCCTGTCGAGGAGTGACCTCATGAATGTCTGAATGAAGTGAAATTGAAAAGCTCCTTCCTGCGGGTAGAAAACTGCACTCGGGACTCTTTTTGAGAAGTCCAAACGCCATCAGAAATGTTTATACACGGCGCTCGCGGCTGGAATCGCTCCCGGTTTAAATTAGAAGCAGCTGCGTGCTGCGGTGTCGACGCGTCCACCGCCGTGCAAGCTAGGAAACGAGCTAGCTTTATCTCACGTTTTGTTTTCCACGGAGACCGCCAACATCAAATCATCCCGGCGATTGTCTCCGGTTTGTCTCCGAGTTTTTCTCTCTCTCTCTCTCTCTCTCTCGGGAAGAGCAGATTGCGAACTGGCGTCCACTTTGCTGTCTTTGGCGCAACGAGACAAGAACGGACACTGTCCCTCCGCGGAGACGTATTAATCAAGACAACACATTTACTTTCCCTCTGCATTAGGCCTGCGTTCGTCACCAGAGTCGTGAGTCGAGAGTCAAGAGTTGCTGAACCTACTGTCCTGTCCTGTGCTGTTTGTTTCGTCTTTTCAGTCGCATATCGTCGAATTTGCCGCCTAATCTTCACATTTTATCGCTCGACTGTCGTTAGCTAGCTAGTAACCTAGCAACGGTGTGTCAGTTGTTAATTTTTTTAACTTGGTTTGTCAAAGATACACAGGGTCGCTGCCTGCAGGACGTATGAAATGCAGATTATGAATGAATGGCTGTGTGTCAAACATTGAAAATATCGATTTTATCGATTCTGCACTTTTTGTTTGTTTTTTTCAGCTGACGTTACTTGTTTTTTTTCCGGCCAATCTGGCAACACTGTGACACAAACCCGTTGCCAAGTTGCCGCCACTTTCAAGACACCATATATTGATAAAACATTCAAAAGTTTGTGGACTATACAAACAGATTATGGTGTCACATATTCACAACTAATGACACAAGTATTGCTGCAAGTGCGACGTATTATAATAACGATATATCACTTAATAAATAAATAAACAACTCCTTTTAATGACATACATACATGGTCTGTACTTACCTTATTGTTTTTTTTCTCTCCATATTTTTTCCATTTTAAATGCTGCCTTTTATATATTTTGTATGTTTTATATTTCTCATTCCTGCTGGTTTTTTACTGTCAATATTGTAAATATTCGGATTCTGATCCCTCCAATTCAAGTTATCTTTAGTACTTCTTCTTTAGTAGCCTACTTATCTTTCGTTACCTTTAGTATTCTTTTGCACATTCCGCTGAGCATCAACACCCACACTTCATTTCACTGCGTATTTCTGCATGTGACCAATAAAGTTCTGGAACCTTGACTCTCTCTTTTCCCTTCCAGGGCAAGAAGTTTGAGATCCTGCCCGACGGCCTGCCCAGCGCCCGCAAGCTGATGTACTACACGGGCTGCCCCATCCGCTCCCGCCACCTGCTGCAGCTGCTCAGCAACAGCCACCGCCTCTACATGAACCTGCAGCCCGTCCTCAAGGAGGTGCGCCACCTGGAGGAGAGCGAAGGTACTGCAACCGTAAATAGCTATGTTTCCGAGTCTTTTTGTGACTGAGGTGTATCGTTATATTAGTCGGAGTGGGAGTGTCCACCGAGAAGTATGCTGGGTAGATCAGCCCACCAGTTGCTACAGTAAAGTCCACTGGGTAGGCTGATAGGCTGATCTATCCACCATACATCTGGGTGGACACTCCCACTTGTGTGATGTCAAGTGGGGCCATTCCAACCGGTTTTTGAAACCGCTTGGAATGGGTAATCACCCTCACACCTGGTGGTGTAATAGGAGTCCTTTAAAGTTGCTTTCTGAGTCGGCGTGCTCCGTGTGTCCTTCCCGGCGCTCCAGACAAGAAGCAGTACCGCGAGTCCTACATCAGCGACGCCCTGGAGCTGGACATGATGGACCCGCTGGACAAGCGGTGCCGGGCCAGCGGCAGCAGCGTGGGCAGCGTGTCCCACCGCCACCACCACCGCCGGCTCTCCCGCCACTCCACGGCCAGCCACGGCAGCTCGCACACGTCGGGCGTGGAGACGGACAGCTTCCGCACGCCGGGGCAGCCCCCGCACCGCGCCCCCCTGCGCACCTGCAGCTCCTCGTCCTCCACCGCCGCCAGCAGCCAGGGCAGCTCCC
The DNA here is from genome assembly GCA_002895965.2 of Coryphaenoides rupestris. Classification (NCBI taxonomy): domain Eukaryota; kingdom Metazoa; phylum Chordata; class Actinopteri; order Gadiformes; family Macrouridae; genus Coryphaenoides; species Coryphaenoides rupestris. Next base: position 391,770 of record PIJE02000347.1, read on the forward strand.
ACACCTCGGGCGTGGAGAGCAGCGGCAAGGAGCGCATCCTGGACGAAGGTAAAGGCCTCTACATGCTTCGCCTGAAATGCGTCGGAATGCATCGGCTCCCAACGCTTCTGTCGGGTTCTTTTCGTTCGTTTGCGAGTTTGGGAAAGTCGCTCTCCGAATTCGGTGTATTCGAAAAGCCCTCCTGGGCCCTGCCCCCCTCCTCCTCAGTGATAGGCTAGACTAATGATGTATGAAGGAGGGGGGCGGGGCTGGAGGTCGGTGCCAGATCTCGGTAGGTTGACGGACAGCCTCCTATAATCTAGTACCGCCCCCCAATATCGGCCAGTTCTGTGGAACTATACAAGGTAAAGTCGAATTCGGACGTCTGATTTGTTCTGATCTCAGAACACTTCTGGAGAAGCATACAGAGGCCTTTAGACGTAGCGGTGTAGCGTAGCGTACACTGTGTGGATATATAGTAGGGACGGGAATCGCGAGGGGACACTCGTGACGTGATATTGGGAGATTCTGTATAATTGGGATCCAACATTCCGATTTTTTGCGTGGGATTGTATCTTTGTGGCGTCCAACCTGCAGGTTCTGCAGGTCCGTCGGTTGTACGCCATTGTTTTTTGTACGAAAGGAGCTGAACAGAAAGTCTGATGATGCTTTTACACTATAGCGCCCTCTGTAGAACGTTTTTGGGTATTGAATTGATTTGACATTGAATACGTGATATTTGTGAACCTCTACCTTTACGTAGAGATCGAGATGTTGGTGGACGACCCCAAGGACTACGAGGAGCTCCACGAGATGGCCCTGGAGCTGAACCAGGACCTGAGCCAGGACCTGAGCCAGGACCTGTGCATCCACATCACTGAGGACATGCTGACCATGTCCCCCGACCAGAGTAATGGATACTCAGGTAGCTACTCTTGCTAGCTCCTCTCGCTAGCTTCTAGCTACTCGCTAGCTACTATCTCTAGCTACTCATTAGCTACTCCGCTAGCTACTATCACAGCTACTCATTAGCTACTCGCTAGCTACTATCAACTCATTAGTTACTATCACTCGCTACTCACTAGCTACTCTCGCTAGCTACTATCACTAGCTACTCATTAGTTACTATCACTCGCTACTCGCTAGCTACTCTCGCTAGCTACTATCGTAAATATTACAAATTGCAAACAAAAATACAATTAAAGAAAAGAATCGCTTGACACAGCTAAGGTATTGCTAACCTCAACGGCGGATTGACACGAACACGATGTTGTTTTTTTTGCATGTTTTTCCCCATCAGGACTCATCGTGAAAGATGTCAGTTCGTCGACGTCCAGCTCGTCCGAGACGGTGGTGAAGCTGAGGGGTCAGAGCATCGAGTCCCTCCCACAGGTGAGGCGGGAACCACGCCCCCCCGCCCCCCACGCCCTCACACCTGGCTGCTCGCGCCCGGCGTCCACGTTGGCCACCGCGAAGTACTTCTAGTGTTACTGCTCCACCGCAAGATGATTGATTACAAGGCAGTTACATCTTCCAAGAGTGTCGACTCATAATGGACTTTCTTGCCAGGGCTTCAGTCTTGACCAGTTTTAATTTCCCTTTGGTCAAAGTTGCTCGTTCTACAACACGAGAAGGAAATGAAGTGCGTTGGTGTCGAGGGGGGGGGGGTCGTTTCAAATGCTGTGACATACAAAGTTGAAGCCATAACTTTTAGTTTTGATTTGCTGTGACGATGCTGCCCTCTACAGCTCGCAGCTGAAATGTCTGTTAGCCTCAACACTATTTTATTGACGCAGGATAAACACGACAGAATGATTTTGTTTGTGTTAAATCAAATTCAACCGACCTCATTAATTTTAAACACATGTAATAAATACAAAAATTAGGAGCCAAAATGTAAAAAAATAAACCCACTTCTCTCAATCATATCGCACATGATTTTAAAGGGGACATATGTAATTAGCCATTAATTGCAAGCAAGTTTCACAATTGCCATGTGACTGCCGTCTACTGACATCACAAGTGGGAATGTCCTAGATCAGTCTACTAGCCTACCCAGTGGAATGTACCGACAGGTAAACTGATCTAGTAGTCAGCATACATCTAGGTGGACATTCCCACTTGTGATGTCACTAGATGGTAGTCACGTGGCAATTGTGAAACGGCTTGCGATGGCTCATCACGCTCACACCTGGTGGCGTAATATGTCCCCTTTAAGTAAGCTAAGCTAACCTTACTTCCCGCGCTTTTCAGACGCTGGTGTGCCGCAAGCCCCAGTCGTCGACGGACCGCCACAGCCAATCGCTGGACGACGTGCGCCTCTACCAGAAGGGCTGCATGCAGTGGGCGGAGCTCTGCCAGGACACCGCCCACAGCTACACCTTCGGCTGCGCCCAGGAGCTGAGCGACAGCTGCGGGTACCAGGGGATGGCGGACCAGTGCGCCGGCATGGACCAGCAGCACGCCTTCCCCATCAAGAGGGCCAACAAGTACTTCTCCCTGGACCTGACCAGCGACGAGATTCCCGAATTTGTCGTGTAAAAGAGAGAGGAGGGAGGAGGGAGGGGGGGGGGGGGGGGATAAGCCAGCCAGTGGAGATCCGGTCAGAAAGCAGCAGTTGGAACCCCACGATCCGTCACAGTGGATCGGAAGTCGGTTGGGAAGCAGGATCGAAACTGGACTAAAACCTGTCTTAAAAGTGTTTTGTTTTTGTAGTTTTTTTCCTGTTTTTTTTACGTCGGGAATACCGCTTAACGTGTGCGACGAGACGGCAAATACGCAATAAATTAAGACTCACCGAGCTTCCCAAGGAGGAGGAGTCGATCGTTAAAATCAGATCTTCGACGGTCTGAGAACTTTTTGTTTGTTTGAAGAAGAGGTGTATTTTGAAAAATCAACCTTTTTTTTCGTCGGTTGGGAGCGCAGGCTGAGAACTAAATCTATCGTCTCCTCCGATGATTCCGATGACTCCAGACGGGAATGGAAACGGTTTGACGATCGCCATGACGACATGACAGTGCCTATTGATTTACAACGTTTAAAAGGGACCTAACCGAAGGTCACACACACACACACACACACCACACACACCACCGACTGACACACACACATACAAACACACACACACACACACACACACATATCATCGTTACGTTTGTCGAACTCATCTGTCTGCCACGCGACGTAGGAGGAGCCACCAGCTGAAAACCAAAGATAATGACAATGTGTTGATAATGCTTGGACGTGGGAGACATGGAAGTCAACGTTCATAACCCTGCATTGATGTTTCATTACCACGTTAAAAAAAAACAAAAAAAAACACCATAACTTTAACCTTTGAGCCCCAATTCGGGTCGACGGTTGCAGGGGCATTCTGGGAAGTGGAGTCCTTCCAGTGACTTCCTGGGTGTTCCCATCATGTGTCATTCTAACCATGGCAGGGAGTGCCAGTGCCAAACATGCTACACGACATACATGTTTCCATGTTCCGTGTTCCGTGTTCCCACCGTGAACGCGCAAGACCAGAGGTGCCTTTTTTCGTCTTTTTCGTCATACTATGCAAGTTTCCCCGCGCGACGTCTCGCCAAACGCTCACACATCGTCGACAATCATGCGCCACACAGCTTATTTGCGTACATTTGATTTTCCTAAAATTGATTTTTCGCGTGACACCCTCCTCATCAGCTGGGAATATAGTTGGTCGGACTTCAGACACTTTAACCCCCTCAGTACGTCACCACGTCTTTATTTGAGACCACCTTTTTATTTGTAACATTAACTGGGATTGTTTCTCTCTGAAAAACCTCCAACATTCAGTTAACAGTTTATTCAGTCACGATACAAGACTTTGCTCCTGGTGGTTTTTTGTCTCAAACATATTTTGTATCGTTGTTTATGTCGAACACTTTGCTTTTGTTTTTCATGATCATAATTATTTCAAACTGGAATTAATGACTTTTTTTTTTAAATAATTATTGTTTTTATTCTACTTTTTTTTATACCTTGCCCAAATCTTCATCTTCATCATCAAGGACTTCTTTGTATTTTTTGGAGCGCATCTGTTGAACGGTCGTGCGTGAGTGTGTGTGCGTGTGTGTGTGGCTGGTCAGTCTTTCAGTATTATGAGCGATTGCATTTACAGTGTTACATTATCGCCAGTCAGGTTATATAACCCGTTAACATTCATGGTCAGCATTATGGCATTATCATTGTCGAGCGGTTCCACAATACAGTTTGTGTTACTTGAGTACTTTAATCCACGGTGTTCCACAGACTACCTAGAGGAGAACAAAGGGACGTTATGCTAGCCAACGCTAGCTAACAGGTTATTGTCTTTTGTCGCTGCTTAAACACATATTGTGAACAAAACAAATAACAGTGTGCCAAGATGTTGTCAATGCCATATCCATCGTATATAAATAATATCAATGGCATATATTGTTTCTAATATAATATTATGGCGATTCTGTGGTGACTAAACATTGACTGAACAGGCGTTCACCGTTATTTCAAAATAAGAGGCTTTAGGGGATTAAGCTGCAACTTGTCTTATAATAATGCTTCCATAAGCCAATTTGGGCCCTTGGTTTAAACTCTAAAGTCTAAAACTGTTAGAAATGGGGTAAACAAGTTACTACATTGAAATTATGTCACATCAGCTTTGTCAAAACTCCATAGAATATTGAACAAATACCTTTCTAAGTTAAGAGGGCTCTAAAGTCTAACAGTGTGTGTGTGTGTGTGTGTGTGTGTGTGTGTGTGTGTGCGCGTGTGCGTGTGTGTGTTAATATCACAACATTGTGTATCTATGTTTCAATGCCAAGAGTATAGGTAAGAGGTGAAAAGTTCAAAGGTCAGATAATGTTAAAAAGATTACCGGGATGCAAAAAAAGCGGATCATGATACGGTAGTGTTTTGTGACAACAAACAACAACAACAAAGAAATGGTTATAATTAAGTTGTTTGTTTGATATTTGAATCCAACTGCTTCTGCAAATTGTACTTATTGGCAGAGATGAGTCTTATGTTGACATTTTTCAAACTCAATGAAGTGTTAATTAAGGTACATATAAATACAGCCATAGCCACAGAATCACTACACACACTCTGCCCGTCTTCTGTGTGTGTGTGTATGTATGTGTGTTTGTTGTGTGTTGTGTTCTCATGTTGTTCCGTCTGCACTATGAGTTCCTCTAAGTCCTTTCTGTGAAAGGATCTCCTCGCAGGAAAATAAATGAATTATACTTATAAATATATATATTTTTTTCTTCATTTCGTTTTTTTTCCGGTCATCTTCATGTGTTCTGATGAAGTCTTTGGTCTTTGGTGCCTTTTGTGGTACTAATACCCTCAATACTCCATGAAATAAAATGTACATTTACTTGCCAAACTTCGTCTACTTGAAGTGTATTTTTTGCTTTTTGGACCAAATACACGCTGTTGGGTCAGATCAACAGGAACTGATGAGTACATTTGTTCAATATTTACACACACACACAACACAAGGTAGCCCATATATTATCTGAAATGTGTCACGCATAGTATACTTATATTACATATAAATGGACTTCCCAGTACATCCACGCACCGCACACGCACACACACTCACACACACACACACCACACACACACACACACACACACACACACAGAGAGTAAAAAGAACATTCACATAACATGAGTGTATTATATTATATGTCATTGGCTGTCAGTCAGAAAGTGTTCCATTCACTTTATCAGCGTTAAGTAATGCTGCCCCCCTAGTGGGCGTGTTGCGCCATTGCATGTATTCATTGTAGTGCCGCCTGTCCACCAACAGGGGGCGGTGTTGCAGCGTTGTATGTATTTTATGAAACCGAAAAAGATGTGCAAAAAATCAATACTCTTGTGATTATGAATCGTGTGTCTGGTAAATAATAATAATAATAATAATAATAATACATTCTTATAGAAAAACGCATACAACCCATTGTTGCTGGTTTTACATTGACACGAATTAATTTACATATATGACATGAAGTCGCATTATCGCATCTGTGGAAAAGAGGAACACTCGATGTAAATGATTCAAGCAGTTTATTAATATATGGAAACACAACGTAGCGTCTCCACCACAGAGGGACGTTGTTGTGTTGTTGCTGCGTAAGCCCCGCCCCCTTTCTCTGACATAGGTACAGTGTCTCCTCTCTCTCTCGCTCAGTCTACCTCTCTCTATCTCTCTCCCTCTCTCCCTCCCTCTCCCCCCCCCCACACACACGCACACACACATTCTCTGTCCTCTATCTATCTCTCTCTCTCTCTCACACACACACACACACACACTCTCTCTCTCTCTCTCTCGCTCACACACACACTCTGTCCCTCTCCCTCTGTCACACACACACACACACACACATACACGCACACATTCTCTGTTCTCTATCTATCTCTCTCTCTCACACACACACACACACACGACCGCACACACACACACACACACACACACACACGCACTCTCTCTCTCTCTCACACACACACTCTGTCCCTCTGTCACACACACACACACACACACACACTGTCCCTCTCCCTCTGTCTCTCACACACACACACACACACACAGACACACACACACACACACACACACACACACACATTGTCCCCTCTCTCTCTCTCTCTCTCTCTCTCTCTCTCTCTCTCTCCCTCCGAGCCACACAGCTGTACAGGAAATCAGTCATCCGCCACCATCCACTACTGTTACCATGGCAACTGCAGGGTGAAGAGGATGAGGGAGGAGGCGAGGGGGGTCTATTCTCTCTGTCACTGTGCCTCCACCTCCTCCCCTCCCTCTCCTCGTCTCCTCCTCCTCCTCCTTCTCCTCGTCCTCCTCCTCTCTTGGTGACTCGTGTCAGGCCTGCTATGTTCTGTTCATCATAATCATCAGTGAATGTGTTTTGCTTGCTAAACTTCTGGGGGGAGGAGGGGAGGGAGGAGGAGGAGGGGGGAGGGGAGGAGGGGCGACATGTGTGCTTGGTGACGCCCCCGCAAAGAGGTTGTAATCAGAGACACACCGTCCTCACCTCACGCGTGCGTGTGTGTGTATGTGTGTGTGTGTGTGTGTGTGTGTGTGTGTGTGTGTGTGTGTGTGTGTGACAGAGGGAGAGGGACAGAGTGTGTGAGAGAGAGAGAGAGAGAGAGAGAGGTGTGTGTGTGTGTGTGTGTGTGTGTGTGTGTGAGAGAGAGAGAGAGAGAGTGTGTGTGTGTGTGTGAGTGCATGCGTATGTGTGTGTGTGTGTGTGTGTGTGTGTGTGTGTGGTGTGTGTGTGTGTTTGGAACAGCAAGAAAGCGAGGGAGTGTATGTGTGTGGGTGTGTGTGTGTTTGAAACAGCAAGAGAGAGAGTGTGTGTGTGAATGCTTGCGTGTGTGTTTGCGTGTGTGTTTGCACGAGTGTGTGTGTGTACATGTGTGTTTGAAAGAGCAAGAGAGAGTGTGTGTGTGTGCGTGTGCATGTGTGTGTGTGTGAGTGTGTGTGTGCGTATGTATGTGTGTGTGTATGAAACAGCAAGAGAGACCGAGCGAGAGAGAGTGTGCGTGTGTGTGTGTGTGTGTATCTGGTGACAGTGGATCCAGCAGTGGTGACCTCTGGGTAATCCCGCGGGATGCTAAGCCCCTCCCCCCCCCTCCCTCCTCCCTCCTCCAGCTCCACCGGCCAGATGGTCACAAAATCAGAGTTAAAATACTTGGCTCCGCCCCCTTTCCCCATCTCTAACCTCCCACCATGTTCATTGACACCATTCAACCACTCTCACCTCCTCCCTCCTTATCTCCTTTCTCCCTCACTCTCTCTCGCTCCCTCCATCTCTCTCTCTCTGTCCCTCCATCCTCTCTCTCCTTCCATCCTCTCTCTCTTCCCTCTTTCTCTCCCTCTCTCCTCTCTCTCTCTCTTTCCTCCCCCTCTTCCCTCTCTCTCTCTCTCTCTCTCTCTCTCTCTCTCTCTCTCTCTCTCCCCTCTCTCTCTGTCCTCAACATGTACTGTGGCACCTCCACCCTCCAAGTGAAACACAAAATGGCCACCCCCCTGTTCCAAAGAGACATGCTGGGCCTTGTCCTCCATCTTGGCTCCATCTTGGCGTCCATCTTGGATCCATCCTGGTTCTGAACCCCTCGCTGGGTGAACAGTGTGGGAACGAATGCGTCGCCGTGGCGATGAGCCCTCTGAGCAGATAATGTAACGAAGTAATCAGATTAAAACATAAACCAATCTCTCGGATTATCTCCACGGCGGCCGCATAGCGGAGAAGGATTTCCTGGTGAAACTGGACTTCCTGTTTCCCCGAGTGACAGCATAATAAAATAACAACCATAAACTTTACTGTCAGTGAGTATCTGTTTGAACCGCATTCCTCGTCGGAAACATTGGTTTTTCATTCTAGAAGATTGTATGAATTTAATTTATGTTCTACCAATCAGCATACCAGTATTTGGTTGAAGCCATTAAACACATTAAACAATTAAACGTAAATGTTGTTATTCGCTGATTTAAGAGAATCTGTGAGTATGCTAGCTAGCTAATACATTATCTATATAAAGCACAACACAACGTTCATTGTGAGCATCCATGTTTTTCCGACTTTGTGGCTTGAATGCACAAAGGTCGGAGATCTTCTCTCTCCCTCTCTCTCTCTCCCTCTCTTTCTCTCTCTCTCTCTCCCTCCCTCCTCCCCTCTCTCTTTCTCTCTCTCTTTCTCCCACCCTCCCTCTCTCTCTCTCTCCCTCCCTCCTCCCCTCTCTCTCTCTCTCTCTCCCTCTCTCTCTCTCTTTCTCCCTCTCTCTCTCTCTCTTTCTCTCTCTCTCTCTCTCTTCATGCTGAATATCATCTGCATGAATGAAGCTACAAGAAGAGTAGAAACATCAATAAAATAAAAGATGTTTCCAAGGAAACATGAGGCCAAAGATGGCCGACCCAAAATGGGCTGTACAATTCATCTCACCTGCCTGAACACACACACACACACACACACACACACACACACACACACACAGTGTGACACACAGTCATCTCACAGAGGAAGATGACACACACACACAGTTTAATCAAATATCTTGTATCATGATTCCATTTATGTAAGTCTCATTTTCTCCTTCTCTCTCTAACCTCTCTCTCTATCTCTCTCTACCTCTCTCTCTACCCTCTCTCTCTCTCTCTCTCTCTCTACCTCTCTCTCTCTCTCTCTCTCTCTCTCTCTCTCTCTCTCTCTCTCTCTCTCTCCTCTCTCTCTCCTCTCCTCTCTCTCTCTCTCTCTCTCTCTCTCCTCTCTCTCTCTCTCTCTCTCTCCTCTCCATCTCTCTCTCTCTCATCTCTCTCTCATCTCCTCTCTCTCTCTCTCTCTCCATCTCTCTCTCTCTCTTGTTCTTATCTCTCTACCCTCCTAGACACGTCTCTGTAACAGAGGCCCGTAATTCCTTTGCAAGCAACATGTTTTGTATGTTTTATACGCTCTGGACACAGCTCACACACACACACGCTCACCACACACACACTCACACACACACATACACGCTCACACACACACACACACACACACACACACACACACACACACACACACACACACAGCTCACACACACACACACACACACACACACACACACACACACACACACACCACACACAACACACACACCACACACACACCCACAACACACACACACCACACACACACACTCACACACACCAACAACACCCACCTCTTCAAACTCGCATTCACCTGTCAATCATCCTCCATCTCACTGACTCAGAAAGGGAGAAGAGAAGAAGGGGATTCCATGATCAAACCCTCACCTCCCTCCCTCCCTCTCTCCCTCTCCTCCCTTCCCTCCCCTCTCCTCCCTCTCCCCCCTCTCCTCCCTCCTCTCTCTCCCTCTCCCTCTCTCCTTCTCTCCCTCTCTCTCTCTCTCTCTCTCTCTCTCTCTCTCTCTGTTCCTCCTTCCCTCCCTCTCCCTCCCTCCCCTCTCTCTCTCACCGTCACTACAGCATCTCTTCACACACACACACACACACACCACCGCACACACACACACACACACACACACACACACACACACACACACACACACCCCACCCACCACACACACCCTCACACAACACGCCTGACGCCCGTGTGATGTTATATCATCGCAGGGGCGCCGCTCAAAGAACCCGTCCCAGGGTGGTAGCGTTCGTGTTAGCGGTAGCCTAACCCCAGTACCCCAGTATCGCGTCGTGCCGTGTCGTGTCAGCTAACGCTCACGCCGGGCGAGTATTGAGTATTGATTATTGATCGGTGAGGGAGGCCCGGGAGCTGCTGTCTCCTCCTTCTGGGAGATTCTGGTGTCGTTGAGCGAGGAAACGTTGGAATGTCGTGAGGTTTTTCCCGCCAAAGTCAAATCAAATCAATGCAGATCAAAAGGTGAGGAAGAGCTTACCGTGGACCCGAGGTCTTCGGATGAACACAATCATCAAGTGTGGAGGAAGATTATCCTCTGTTTCTTCTCTCTCTCTCTCTCTCTCTCTCGCTGTCTCTCTCTGTGTCTCTCGATCTCTTGATCTCTCGCTCTACTCTCTCACACAGAAACACACACACACACACACACACACACACACACAAGCAGTCAGTCAGTCAGGCAATCCTCTCTCTCTCTCTCTCTCTCTCTCTCTCTCTCTCTCTCTCTCTCTCTCTCTCTCTGGGTATGCTGTGTGCTGCTGGCTCGTCCGCTCTGCTGTTGTGTGTGTGTGTGTGTGCTCTGTGTGTGTGAGCTGCAGAGGCAAAGACTCCCTCCTCTCTCCTCCTCCTCCTCTCTGAGTCTCCACCCTTCGCTCAGCAGAGCCTCCTCCTCCTCCTCCTCACCCCACTCACGATCTGTGTCTCTCTATCCCCTCTCTCTCTCTCTCTCTCTCTCTCTCTCTCTCTCTCTCTCTCCCCCTCTCTCCCTCTCTCTCTCTCTCTCTCTCTCTCTCTCTCTCTCTCTCCCTCTCCCCCCCTCTCTCTCTCTCTCTCTCTCTCTCTCTCCCCCTCCCACTCAATGTCTGTGACTCTCCCCCTCTCTCTTACTATCTCTTTCTCTCTCACGCACAGTGTGTGTGTCTCTTTAGCTCTCTCTCCCACTCGGTCTGTGACTCTCGCTTACTCTCTCTCTCTCCCACTCACTAGCTTAGTCTCACTCTCTCATTCTCTCTCTCTCCCCCTCACTCTCTCATTCTCTCTCTCTCTGGCTTTCTATTACCAACCCCTTCCTCTTCATCTCTCTCTCTCTCCTCCACTCTCTTCCTCACCCCCCCCCCCCTCTCCCTGCCACTGTGTGTGTGTGTGTGTGTGTGTGTGTGTGTGTGTGTGTGTGTGTGTGTGTGTGTGTTGGTGTGTCCTGGTGTGTGTGTATACCTCTATAGGACAGAAGTACATAATATATTGTACACATGATAAACTTAAC
>PIJE02000348.1:0-52500 GCA_002895965.2 Coryphaenoides rupestris
TGGCTATTTCTCGAGTTTTAGTTTTACGCTATATCTCCAGTTTAGTTTAGGCTATTTCTCGAGTTTTAGTTTTAGGCTATATCTCCAGTTTAGTTTAGGCTATTTCTCGAGTTTAGTTTTACGCTATCTCTCCAGTTTAGTTTTAGGCATTGTTTTCGACGGTCCATCGAGGGGAAGATGCCTCCGCAGTCCAACGGGACCGTGAAGCTTCCCAGCCTTATTTTAATAATATTATCAAATTAGATTAGAGGCGTTTGTTTGTGCTTTCGGCGAAGGGGGTAGAGACCCCGGGTGAGTAGAGAGCCTTATCTAAACCCGCGTACTACCCTCCCCACCCCCCTAGCCGATAGAGACCCGTCCCGGTCGTTTTATTTGTTTTAATTTTTTCCTTTTCCATTTGCCCAGGTATCAATTTAATCATATCTAATGTTTTATAACCTTTTTGTACGCCATTTCTTATAAATCCGCTATCGTCTGGTGATAAGAACTGCGTCACAGGTGCGGCCCTCGGGCCTAGTTCCACCCACACAGCCTGAATAACCTAAAAACATTTTAATTCAGTTTTTCCTTGTTTTTATTACTCACAGTATCAATTTAATAATGTTTAATATTAGTTATAGCATTTTGGTCAACTAGGTCACGACGCCTTTTCGTATAAATCCGCTATCGTCTGGTGATAAGAACTGCGTCACAGGTGCGGCCCTCGGGCCTAGTACGACCCACACAGCCTGAATAACCTAAAAACATTTTTAATTCAGTTTTTCCTTGTTTTTATTACTCACAGTATCAATTTAATAATGTTTAATATTAGTTATAGCATTTTGGTCAACTTGTCACGACGCCTTTTCGTATAAATCCGCTATCGTCTGGTGATAAGAACTGCGTCACAGGTGCGGCCCTCGGGCCTAGTACGACCCACACAGCCTGAATAACCTAAAAACATTTTATTCAGTTTTTCCTTGTTTTTATTACTCACAGTATCAATTTAATAATGTTTAATATTAGTTATAGCATTTTGGTCAACTAGTCACGACGCCTTTTCGTATAAATCCGCTATCGTCTGGTGATAAGAACTGCGTCACACTCTCCGTGCACACACACACACACGGGCACGCAAACCCACACCCATACACACACCATGAACCAGATAATCGGTTTATTTTGGTTTTTTCCTTTTAACTATGCTTAATATTTTTATAACCTGTTTGTACGCCTTTTCTTATAAATCCGTTATTGGAACGGACGTCTTTACTTTTTACTTATTACCATCATTATACGGACGCTTAGTTTACCAATACTCAAGATATGTGGAGGTTTTATGGCTTTAGGAGAATATTAAGATTCCAAGAAGCCTTTAGACATAACATGGGCATAGCGAGGGGCCGGGGAGGACTTGTTGATGGTTACGCTGACATTCCTTTCTCCGGGGCCCGACAGACAGAGGCCCCTTCCTTATCTCCGGCTCCTACCGCCAGGTGTCTGACTTCTATAAAAAACCTATATTAGAAAAGTACCCTTACATTTACCCTATTATAATTACGTATGTTATGCCCCTGTCGGGATCTCTTAAAAGTCGTATTCATTCCCACCTACTGAAAAGAATACGTTTTATTTTATTTTCATTTATTTATATATTTTTTATTTTTTTATTTATTTCTTCTCCCTTTCCCATTATGCCCTATGACAATTCCTCATGACATGTCCCTGTACGAACAAAGTGCGAGCTGCGTCCGTATTCTCGGCACAAAGTCAAGCACGTTCTCAGTGGGTGTTGGACTCCGCCAAGGTTGTCCCTTGTCACCGGTTCTGTTCGTGATCTTCATGGACAGAATCTCAAGGCGCAGCCGAGGTGAGGAGAGTGTCCGGTTTGGGGACCTCAGAATTGCATCTCTGCTCTTTGCAGATGATGTGGTTCTGTTGGCTACATCAGACCGTGACCTCCAGCATGCACTGGGGCGGTTTGCAGCCGAGTGTGAAGCGGTCGGGATGAGAGTCAGCACCTCCAAGTCTGAGGCCATGGTTCTCTGCCTGGAAAACGGTGGAGTGTTCCCTCCGGGTTGGGAGTGAGTTGCTGCCTCAAGCGAAGGAGTTCAAGTATCTCGGGGTCTTGTTCACGAGTGAGGGCAAAATGGAGCGGGAGATGGACAGATGGATTGGTGCAGTGTCTGCAGTGATGCGGGCGCTGTACCGGTCCGTTGTGGTGAAGAGGGAGCTGAGCCGGAAGGCGAAGCTTTCGATTTACAGGTCCATCTACGTTCCAACCCTCACTATGGTCACGAGCTTGGGTAGTGACCGAAAGAATGAGATCGCGGATACAAGCGGCCGAAATGAGTTTCTCCGCAGGGTGGCTGGGCTCAGCCTTAGAGATAGGGTGAGGAGCTCAGACATCCGGAGGGAGCTCGGAGTAGAGCCGCTGCTCCTCCGCATCGAAAGGAGTCAGCTGAGATGGTTCGGGCATCTGATTAGGATGCCCCCCGGGCGCCTCCCTTTGGAGGTTTTCCGGGCACGTCCAACTGGGAGGAGACCCCGGGGCAGACCCAGAACCCGCTGGAGGGATTATATATCTCGTCTGGCCTGGGAACGCCTCAGGATCCCCCAGGAGGAACTAGAGAGTGTGACTGGGGAGAAGGAAGCCTGGGGGGCCCTGCTTAGCCGGCTGCCACCGCGACCCGGCCCCGGATAAGCGGACGAGAATGGATGAATGGATGGATGGATGGCAGACACTTTTATCCAAAGTGACTTACAAAGAGTACATTTATATATCACTGTGGTACATAAAGATAGGAAAAGAGCTGTTTTCGAGCATTCATATTTATGAGACATATAGAACGAGTTTCATAATTGCTAGGTTGCCTGCATAATAGCTGGGATAAGAGCAGACGTGCAATTCTGAGCATGTTACCAACATCTAAGAACATACAACATGCCAAGCAGTGCTAAGTACTATTAATAATGCCAAGACGTACAAATACGCAAGTTAGTGGGGGGGTATGCAGAGTCCAGGTGAACTCTGAACGGGTGGGTCTTGAGCTTCTTGCGGAAGCTGGCGAGCGACTCGGCCATCCTGACACATGAGCCGGGAGCTCATTCCACCGCTGTGGAGCCAGAAGCCAGAGAAGAGTTGGGACTTGGAAGAGCGATGTTTGGCTGTTTTTAGTGAAGGTGGTACCAGTCGTCTAGCCAAAGTTGTTGAGCGGAGCTCTCGGGCGTCGGGTCTGACTAATGTTCGGAGCTAGGTACGGGCGGTTCCGTTGACAGCCATGGTCAGTACCAGTGTCTTGAATCTAATGTGAGCGATTACCGGGAGCCAGTGGAGGTCATGGAAGAGGGGGGCGCTTCTGCGTTCTGGATGCGTGGTAAGGGCTTGCTTGCGGTGGCGGGGAGTCCAGCCAGGAGAGAGTTGCAGTAGTCGAGGCGAGTGATGACGAGTGCTTGGACCAAGATCTGTGCTGCTTCACGTGTGAGGAAGGGCCAGATCTTGCGGATGTTGCAGAGAGCAATTCTACAAGATCAGGCCACAGAGGTAATGTTGGCGTTGCAGGACAGCTGGTCATCCAGTACCATGCCAAGGTTCCTTGCAGGGGGTGCAGGGAGACTTCGATGTCCTCAATGGTGACAAGTAGGTCCATCTGAGGGCAGTCTTTCCCCGGTATTAAGAGAAGCTCAGTCTTGTCTAGGTTAAGCTTCAGGTGGTTGGCGGTCGTCCATCTGCTGATGTCGGCCAGGCATTTAGAGATGTGTGTTGCGATTTGGTTGTCAGAGGGGGGGAAGGAAAGAAACAGTTGGGTGTCATCTGCATAGCAGCGATAGGAGAAGCCGTGGGATGTGATTACAGGGCCTAGAGATCTAGTGTATAGAGAGAACAGAAGGGGTCCCAGTACTGAGCCTTGAGGGACTCCGGTGTCAAGGGTGCAGGGTCTGGACAGGGAGCCATTCCATGTGACCTGATAGGTGCGATCTGTCAGGTAGGAAAATAATTTTCCCCCATCAAATATTCACAAATAAATGTAAAAAGAAGAAATAATGCAAATAAACTAAACATACAATGGGGACACGAATGCACACCCACACACCCTTATCAAAACGTATCCACCAACTTAAAACAATTAGGCAGAATCAGTCAATAAAGCACACTTCATAAGTAATCTTCGTAATGGGTTTTCATTTTGGGTCTGAATACCACACAGAAGACCTTCCACACACACAACCACTCGAGACCGTTTCAGTGGTGGAATCTCGTTCACTTTAATTCATTCGTCGTGGAGCAAGCACACCGATTTACAAAATCCAATACTGTTAATACAACAACAAAAAACACTTCACAGATATTTCAGTAATACAGGGCAGAGAAAGTAAGCAGTCACTATGAAATTATGTCAGAAGGTGTCCTTTGAAACCAAATACTTGTAATTTGTAACCAGAACACTGGTTTGTACTGGCTATAGGGATAAGTATATTTCAATTTGGCTGATGTCCACGGATGTCACTGTATTTTGGACACACTTGGGAAATAATTCAGAATTTAGATTGCACCTCAATCACCGGACCGTACTTCAGAGACAGTAACTGGTTTGAGTTGTTCAGGCAATTCTTGTGAGGTCATAGAATCAATTGTCCTTTACCTAATATGTTACCTCTAATCCCAACCCCCCCAAAAAGGCACTTGTTCTGTCTTGAATCTATAATAGAGAAAAGCACTCGGCACTAACACTACTTCTGTGATGAGAACGCAGGACAACAAAGTACATACAGTATAGCAACATCATATTACAAGGAGTTGGAATGACTATTCTAAAGTGTAACATGCATAGTCTAAAGACAACAGTCAACATTAATCAAATGTTGAAAATCAGTCAAAAAAGGCAGCCATAAGAGTTCACCAGCACTTTACCCTGCCTGCTTTGCAACAACATGGATCTACTTTAAAACACGTTTTGGAGGTTCGACAGTAACATGCTATACAGAGCACTGCATCGCTAGAAGGATATGGAACACACTACGAGTGAACCTGAGTTGGCGACTCAGATCAAGGGGTTTGAACGGGATTATTGTCTGTTTGTGCCAGAGGTATCAAACAGAATAGGCTTCATGGTGCATCTTAGAAATCAGTTTGCAATAGTTGTCTTTATTACAAACTGAAGGGAATTTTAAAAGACACTACGATTGTTTTGCACTTGTTGATTTCTGAGAAAACAGCTTACAGCAGGTGACAAGGCCAAATTTAACCCATTGATCCCATGATCAGAAAAACATGCTTGCTTCTCCTTCCATTCTGAAAAAAATATAATAGCCATGCAAGATACAAGATGAAAATGTATCCCATTATGACATCAGTTGATTGGTCCGGTTGATCTTTTCATCATACATGCGGGTGGATGCTCCCACTTGTGATGTCACAAAAAGGATATATTTTTAAGTGGCTTAGTAGTATATTATATATATATATATATATATATATATATATAGAGGCATTACGACCACGGTATTAAGCCAAGACCAGCGAGGCCACACTGTGTCATGTTAAATTGCAATATATTCTTATTCCATGGACCTCAAACTGTAAATTGCACATTGACAGAGTGCTTTTGAACAATGCATCATCACTCAAATTGTGAAGTTTTAACTCATAGCATGACTGGTAGGCTTGCTTTGATATACAGCATATCATGTGACATATTTTATATACATCCCAAGCTACACTAGAGATAACTAACATGTATACATATGGTCAGCACTTTCTTTTAAATTAATTTCCAAACTTAGATATGTATTGTACTATAACCGAAATAAATCCCCTATTGGTGCTGTAGTGTTTATATCTATATCTAGATATAGATATCTAGATATAGATATACTGTAATATACTAATTTCAGGTTGCATCAGGTAAAAAAAAAAAAAAGAAGTAAATTGAAAAATGTACCATGGAAACTGAAACTCTTGCATGAATAGTGAATTTAACAAATTCCCTTTGAAATACGGCTCTTTGGTTAAAAGGAAAAGTAGCATTTGCATACGTTTTGTACAAGGATCAGTCAGTGTCTCACGGTTTTTAAGGCATGGGTCACTTAGGTCACTTAAACCTATTCGTCAGGCAGAATTCACCAAAGGCCTGCTTAATGCAAAACATTTTTATTAAAACAGTATGATCCAAAAGAATGTTGTTGATGCATTTTCCTCTACTTTTAATCCTAGAGCTCTGCAAAACAGTCAAAATGTACGCACCTTTGTAGAGTTTTATTATTCAAAATGAATATTAAGTAGAAATGTTAGAAAATGTAATTCCGACTACAGTAAAATCGCAGCAGGTTTTCACTTTAAACAGCAGTTTGAGTGAAGGTAATAAAAAAGTGAAAAGTGTGGTTACGCACAACAAAGATATTTTCCTCCAAGATAACATACAACAACTTGGTAATTTCAGCACTCACCAGAGGCAAGCATAAAGTTTAGAGTTTAAAGTTTAGAATTACGAGCTAAAGCACTGCTTACAACTAGTATTACATCACAACTTCCAACGACTGGAAGGCTGCAGAAGGCAGACAACTGGAATCTTCTGGAAATCCTCCGGAATGTTCGGAATCTTCCGAGATTCTAAACACTCAAGTCAGATCGAACAGTTTCCGTGTAACAGAGACACTCCGCCTAAAGGTCATCACCACACCACACCACACCACACCGGTCAATACACACCAACGTCTGTCAGATAAAATATCCCCATTCATTCACACTTGGATCCTTAAATTGGTCCGGTTTCCCCCCCCTGGTTGAACCACTGCGCTGTCGGGCATCTGGGTCTCCACCAAGGGGTCTCTAGCTCCTTCACGTGTCAGTGTTTCATAATGTACAGGTTTGGTCTTTGGGAAGCGCATGGGGGGGGGGGGGGGGGTCAGCAGGCTGCTGGATCCCTGCTAGCCCTACCCTAGCCCTGCTCCAGGCCGTCCCCCACCTGCACGGTGGCGTAGGCGGGCGTGCTGCTCTGGCGGGCGAAGAAGGACGCGGCCCGCTTGGGCTTCAGTCGCTTGATCTCCTTACCTGGGAGGGAGAGGGGGGGAAAGAGAGGAAAGTGGGTTTCTTTGGAATATAAGATGAGAGGGGAGGGACTGGATTTGATCATCAATGTGGTCCATCCAGGATGATCTGATTACATTAGTGGCGGCGGTAGACCTGTGAAGACTATCTTTTTAACAAAAACAATACAAAAACACAACAAAAGTTGAAGATATCTAAAAAAAACTTTCATGAAGTCAAAAGCTCCAACACATTCTGGAAACTACAGTACAGCTAGCTGGTAAACCCCCCCCCCCCCCGAAAACATTGATAGAACAGAACTCTCATCATCCTCCTTACCGTTGTCCACATAGTTGATGGTGCTGAGCGCCTGCACGCGGCTGCACACCACGCTGTCCTGCCTGCTCAGCTTCCCCCGCCGGCCACCACGGCCCTTCCTGTTGCCCTCTTCCCGCCCTGCGCTCTGTGTGCCGTCAGCGACCCCGTCGCCGCCCCCACCGTCCACCTCATCCTCCACCACTGCCGCTGCCACTGCCATGGCCCCGGCCCCCGATGGAGAACGCAGCTCCACGCAGAACTCAATGAGGCCGCTCATCAGCTCCGCCTGGCGGAACACAGTCAGTCATAGAGGTCAGAGGTCAGACTAGGGTGGATGTTTGTTTGTCAAGTTGGAAAAAATAAAAGAAAATGGCAACCGAGGTGTGGTTTTATTCATTTTGAACCCATCGCTGTAGTGCCACTACCTAGGGGAGAGTAGGGAAAGAACCCTTAGTGTGTGTGTGTCCAAGTCCATGTCCCGATCGACTTGGACTTGGACACACAGAGCATGTGGCTATCATTATATCGAGAAAAGGAAGGTTTCTGAAGGAATATTTCAACAAGTCACTGGTGGTGTGGTTGATTTTTGGCCAATCAGCAATCATCGTTTAGCCTCATCGAAGGCATATGAAAATTTTTAAAGAAGCCAATGTAATGCTACTTAGCTAGTCTAAATGCTGGATCAACTCTGAATATTTAACTCTGAAGCGATTACAATTATAAAAGTAGTAAAAACAATATGTAGCTTTGCAATCAAACACAGGATTCAAACAGTCCCAGACAAGACAGAGACAATAAAAAATTGGCCTGGAGACCGAGACCGGACTGGCTACTACAGCCCTGGTGTGTGTGTGGATGTGGGTGTGTGGACACATGTCTGTACATGTGTGTCTGTGTAAGTGAGGACATGCGTGGCATATGAATATTTAATGGGTTGTAATACTCCAGCTGTGGGGGATGGTTATGTATTCATGTATTCTGGATTCATGTGGCGGGCTGTAGGACATTTTTTGTCTGTAACAGTTAATATGATGGAGGGTTTCATACAGTGTCTGTGGCATGTTTTGGTCATACATTTTTTTGTATTTTCTTATCCTACATTTAGTTTTAGTGCCTTCAGGAAACTGTATTTCACCAAATCTTTTGAAATAGTAATTTATAACTGCATTGAGTGGTATTATGTAAAAGAGCTTTTAGCTTTTTGAATATATGTAATCATAATAGATGAATACATGCCTTTTTTTTTATTATTAGGTTACATTCTATATAAAAATACAGTATACTAGTGTAGCATTAGGCTTTCAACAGGTTTCATAAAATGTTAATTCAGAAAAAATCCATGGCCAAATAGTTTTCATACCGCCACCAGTAGTAACCATAACAACACTCGACAGCAAAATGGTAAACTCATCCCATAAACTAAACTGAAAGAGTCCCTACCTGTTTAGAGTAGATCTTCAGCAGCTTGTTGACCGGAGTGCCCTCTTCCTCTCCGTCGAACTCCAGCCAGAGGATGTGGGAGTCGCCCTCCTCCTCGGGGTAGCTGTGGTCCCAGGACAGCTGGCTGAACCGCAGGCCCAACAGAACGTGCTGCCGGGGAACAGACACAGACTTACAATAACTATATTTCTCGAGATATACATAGTACACCGCTGACGGTACCGTAAGATTTAATAGAACAAGTTTCAAGCACTCATGACGTAGGGTACTAGCACGGGTAGGGTAGTTTCGTAGGGGAGGTTTCGTCACAACTCATGATTGCTAGGTTGACCCTTTTGCTGGTAAACAGCAAGATAGCTAGGATAAGATGCTATGCAATGCTAAGTACTGTATTTAAGTGCCGGGACGTATGAAGATGCTACACAATGCCAAGTACCATGTTTAGCATCCAAGAGGGGATGGGATTTCAAACCCTGGTTGGGTAGTGGGCGAGAGTGGGCTAGCGAGGAGAGGTGGTGGAGGGGTTAGGGAGGGAAGCTATGCAGAGAGAGGGAAGCCATTAGCAGGGTATAATCATTGTAGCACTAGCTGTTAGCTTCCTCACACCGCGCACAGTGTGATCCTCCTACCCAGCGCTCACCTTCTCCTTGACGTCCATCACGTACACGCCGTCCAGGCTGATCCCCACGTTGACCGCCTTGCGCTTCACCCGCTGAAGCAGCCCCTGCACCGGCTTGTCAATCTCCCCGCAGAAGAACGCACACCTGGTCACGCACAAGACATCACGTTGCTGACCGGTAGATACTACGTCATCACGGTGCTGACTCAGACACATTTAGATTTGGAAAGGTGTTTGTTCCTTTTAAAGGTTCTTGGACATTTAAGGTTGAGATACATTAGTGATGGTAATGGCCTACCCATAACAAAGTATTACTAGTAAAGGCCTACCCATAGTAAATGGTAGTAATAGTACTATAATCATAACCGTAGTAAGGCAGGGCGTAGTAGATTCAGAGGTACTGGTAGTAATAGTACTATAGTCATAACCGTAGAAAGGCAGGGCATGGCAGGTTCTAAACAATAGTATTAGTAGTATTTGTACTATAGTAGTAACAGTCCTACCCGTAGTAAGGCAGGGCGTGGCAGGTCTGCAGGTACTGGTGCAGCAAGTGAAGGGTGTCCGAGGGGCCCGAGGAGCACACCTTGCGGTACTCCTCTAGCAGCTTGTGTTCCAGCGCCGCCTGGCGACCTCCCCTCCCTCGCAGCGTGGAGAGCAGGCCGCCGCAGCCGTAGGCCACCGATGCGGGCAGGTAGGAGACCAGCTTCTTTTCTCTACAGACCACCAGAAGAAAGGAACGGTTGAGACCTGGCACTATAAATGGCCGACATCCCAGTCGGTGTATGGGTCGTGAATCTTACATTTGAATATCTATGTATATATACTAATACTACTACCCATTGTATCCCCACTGTCTTCACAATTTTGCACTGTACAGCACTTTGGTCAACTGCTGTTAAATGTGCTATACAAATAAACGTGATTTGATTTTCTACTGTTTTTTGTTTTGGACAAGTTAATGAGAAAGTATTGCTTATTTTAATCCATGAAAGGGTTTGGAATCCCCCCCCCCCCTCCCCCAGCTTAGGCTACTAGTGATGCAGTTATGGTATCTTCTCACACGAATACGTAACTAACTGTAACTGTACCGACCGCTACTCAAACCGCCGTTTGTACACAGAAGAAAATGACACATATTTGCGCTTCCCAACCCGCTATTATAAAGATGATGCTTTGTTATTTGTTGAAAGATTTGCTGACAACCATCATTTCAAGCTGTTATTTATAAGCTGAGAATTTACAGAGCGGTAAACGGTAATGCACTTGGACTAATGAACCAAACAACAAAATGCAAAGTCAATGTTTGACTTTCGGACCCCTAGCATAATGGGCTTTATTTAGGCAAAATGCCATTGAACAGAAAACCCCAGATCAGCTGATATATTACAACAGCATTTGCATGTGAATATAAATAGCAAAGCGCAAATAGGCTCCAATAGTCACTGCAGGCTATGTCACCGCAGGCTACGTCACCGCAGGCTACGTCACTACAGGCTACGTCACCGCAGGACCTACTTGATGACGGCAGCCAGCGTCTGGTTGTCCAGGCCCACCCCCTCCTCCAGGGCCAGCGACAGGGCCCCCAGGTTGGTCCAGTGGTCCGGGTCACACGGGTAGCGGTCCGACAGGATGTTGCTGCGGGCCTCCTCGTACAGAAGCCTCAGCACGCCCTCGTCCTCCATCTGATAGGAGAGGAGGAGGAGGTCAATGGTTCAGAGGTCAAAGACCACAACCCCGTGAGGCTGATGAGGGTTTGCCTGTGTCTAATTAATTTGTCATTTGTTGATCATGTAATATAGAATACATGATTTACAGTTGATGATACTATCTGGTTAAAACTCGGAATACCAACGCCATGTAACACACGCACCCGCGCACGCTCACACACACGCACACGCAAAGTGAGGCTCAATAGCCCCGACAAGTGGTTAAAACATGCAAGAGCATGTATGCATGTTATAATACATTTATGCAGGCATGCATGAGATTATAATTATTTTTTTTAAATAATGTCTCCTCATTCATAGAAATATTTACAAACAAAACTTTATACACGCGCGCCCGCGCGCCCACGCATCCACACCCACATGCACGCACACACACACACACACCCCCACCCCTTGGTTAAACAAATCAAATCAATCAAAGTGTAATGTTTCATATACAGTAAATATTTACGTTATGTCAGCCGTACCTGCAGCTCTTTGGACTTGGGATAGAACACATTCCGCCGATACTGAAGACACGGCTCATCTGACAAACAGAGAAAATCAAAGTTATGTCTCGTTCCTCCTGATGAGAACCACGATCTGCTTATACAAATGCCAATCAAGTGAAATTCATTTGTATAGCCCTTTATCACAGTTACAGCCTCAAAGGGCTTTACAGGCCATATGATTATGACTATATACACACACCATCTATATACATGCACACTATCTCAAATGAATATGCTATCCGACTGAGACTACGGGTCATGCTGCCAGCTGTGAGAGTGCTATAGATCGTCTCACAGCTGATGGGGTCAGTTCAGCCGTGAAGGTCAGCAGCACCCCCCAGTGGACGTTGCTTATTGAAATGGGCCTGACGATTGGTTGGGGTTGGTTTTGCAGGGGTTCCTTCAGGTATGGTTATGTCTGTGGCGGATGTGTGATGTCTCACCTTGTGCTATGTCCTCTTCGGAGGCCTCTGTGAAGCGGTACAGCAGGTCCTGCCACTGCCGGCACAGTTTGTACGGTTGGTGTCTCGGTTTCAACTGCAACTCTGGGAGGATACGAGAGACATGCGCTTAGCACCAGGGAGACGCCATGTTCTTCTTCTTCATTTCTTCTGCATAGTTTGTGATCATGAGGATGATGATTATTTCAGGTGGCTATTCATGATAAAATATACTGTGCATGTCCATACGATCGACATGTAATGCATACGACAGACTTCCTCTTCTTACCACAAGACCAGACCAAAAACCTCTTTAAGCAGGCATTTGAAAAAGGATGTGAGAGTAGGAAACCCAGTAAAGAGGAAAACTTAGAGTTTCAACCTGTGTGGTAAAGGTCAGAACGTTCCAGAAAGCAGTAAATGCAGGGCAAAATGTCCCAACCATATGTTGGTGTTATTAACCGAATCAGAATGTGTCATAATAAAAGATCATTGTAGCAAACCTCCTTGCCACAATGCCACGTGAAGTGGCTTAGTTCGGGGCTCCCCCAAGGACACAGGCAGTAGTGGTGTTGAAAGTCCGGTTTATTTTAATGGTGTTATGAAATGAAATTACATGGAGCAGATGGTTCTTCAGCAAGCATGCTAGCGCTCTCCTGAGTGTGTGTGCTGGTGGCTGACTTAACCTGTGGTGCACTTATTAGTCAATGCACCACAGGCTTGCAGCCCCACCCCCCTCAGACTCTAACTGGGCCAGGTGAGGCCAATTAAGCCAGCCAGCCACCAAACACACACACTCCCACAGTCATGCTTACCCAACAGCGGCGAGCAGAGCCAGAAGGCGAAGACGTCGAGCAGGGCATCGGGGATGCGCAGTGCATCGCGGACGTTGCGGCCCAGCTCCTGCACGCTGACTCCGCCCACACCCTCCACGGTCAGCTGGACGGCGCGGTCGCCCACCAGGTAGATCCGCACTTCTTGAGCTGGGCGAACCGACACAGGGACATCGTTATCATCATCAAGACCACCCGCGGCAACAAGGGTGTTATCGTGACAAACTATTTAAACATGTGAATGCTAATGTGTCGACAACAAACAAATCAATGTTTAACACAGCAATGCTAATATGTAGCCAACAAAGCAACAAGTCAATGTTAAACATATCAATGCTAATATGCTAATATGTAGCCAACAAACCAACAACAAATCAACGTGTAACAAAGCAATAATAGTAATATGTAGCTATTCCTCTGGCCATATAGTGATAGTGACGGCAATGATGTATTATGCAGCATATGTGTGGACTCAATTTGCATTCGTTTTATCGCTGGATGTGATTAATATTTAACGATCACGTTTACATGGATGAAGGGGCTTTCATTTTGTAGGCATGATTATGAATGAGTTTGCAGTAGCCTACCACGGGTTAGTGTTGCAGACGAAGCGATGCTTCCTCTCTGGGAGAGATCGTCCAGTGCTTCTGAAGACACACCCTGATCATCTCCTTCCATTTCTAACCTGAGCACGAAGATCACAATTGTAAACACGACATTGAAGTACTAGCAAAGACAATTTATTCCATTTCAAATACATGGAAAAAGCTATTGAATATTTTGTGGTAAAGCTCTTTGTTGTTGTTTTAAACTAGGCCTAGGCCTATGCTATATCAGTTTGCCAAATGAACACACAAGGCAATCTCGATAAAAAAGTTGCTTCACTCTCAATATTTTCAACACAATAGGATGGGCCAGATATTTGACATCTGGAGATTACATTTATTTTTTGGCAGCAATGGTGCACTATAAAACTTTGGAATAGCAAACACACCGACACTGCATACCAGAGCAGAGCAGTTTCCCATAAGTTATGCCAGTGTTCATATGCCATCATATTGTTGCTTCGTCAAGGCCTATATTTAGTGTTTCAGCCTAAGTGCTTGGGCCTACTGATTTGTTTGCTCCCTGTAGATCGCCATTATATCCGGCTACCTCTTACTAGCCCATTCACTGTGAAGAGCAGTGGGGAAATGGTAGAGATGGTAGTGTGCCTTTATGAAGTAGCCTATTTTGTATGCTGTGCAGACTGCAGAGTATAAAGTAGGCAAGTATAACAACATTACAACCTCCGACATAACACTTGCAACACCTTTAGTGGGTCATAAACGTACTCCCTTTATCACAAATCAAATCACCTCCTTGCGACATCGGATCTTGCGTTAATATCCTGTTTCGCACACTGAAAAGTGTGACGAAATGGGTAGCGTTTGGGTATCAACCTGAACACTAAATGGTGAGAATGAATGATCTTTTTAATGAAGTGCAGGTTTCTGCAGGCTGTGTTGTTAAAGAGCCAACACCCGCTGTGGTGGTTCAGGGAAAACCAGAAACTCTCCATCTGCTCTCCCACCTCCACCTCCCACACACTGGGACACAATACATACAATTCATCATGTTTGATGCAAAGCCAGTGGTTCCCACAGCCTGTGCTGTGACTCCATTTTTAGTTCAGAAAAACTATTATGAAACAGACTTCTTCTTATATCATTATAACATCAATAAAGTAGTTTGTAGTGTTTTGATCATGGCTATGAATCATGAGGCAATCTATTTGTATATAAAAAAGGGACCTTTACAATATTTTTTTGACCCGATATTTTACGGTCTATGGTCATGACCCGAAGGTTGGGAACCACTAGGCTCAGCAGAGAATGCAAAGCACCTGATCAGAATGTGTTCAAACCAAACATCACATTGTGCACGTAGACAACAGACGTATAGACGTATATGTAATGTACTTCATGACGTCATCAGATGCATTAATCTTATCAGACCAACTCGTGACAATGTGACAAAGGGCAACAGTTGAGTTGGTACAAAACAGCCGCCGCAACAAAGTACAGAGTAATAATAACGGGATAAAAATACGAATAAAACGTAAGCGCAGTTTACCAGCAAAATACAGAGAAACCAGTGGAGTGTATTCTGGGAAGACTGCAGACGTAAACATCTTGCAGTATGTTTGGGACTTGGGTCATGACTTGATGACTAAGAAACTACGTGGTGGACTGAGGCCAGACCAGATGTCTCCATTCAATAGCCCAAGATCCTTAACGTCACAATCACATAATCATATCCTTGATCTAACATATTGATTATATTTATAATACCGTGTGTTAGCTTCTCTGATGTCTACAACAACATAGGACTTCATTGCATAACAGTTGTTTTTTTTTAAATATATATATGTTTGTTGTTTGTATAACATAATAACAACATACTTAGACTGGTTAATAGCAAAGCGCGCATAATATCCCTTTTAACTCTCAGACTGTGCCTCTCTAATACAACAGGAGCACAACAACACACAAGCTGCAACTGTTGTACAGGTGACAGCGACACACAAGTACTGTGATCATAAACATACACAACGACACAATGATGAATGACATTATAAAACGCATTTGATCGTATTTTATTCTCAACATTGACGCATTAAAACAACTGTTTGGTGACTGCACAAGGGGAATGATCATATTTTCCGTTATATTTTCAATAAACTTTATATAAATGACGACACACACGGTGGACAGTATGAAGCAACAGTGCTCAGGTTATTGAGCACAACTGAAGTCCAGCACACGAACAAGAGGTCGGAGTCCGATGAGGATGTTTTCATACGTGTGCTTAAGTATTGATTCACGAGAAGACTTGAAGAAAGTAGCTCGCCATGTTAGTAGCGGACTGGAACGCATCTTCGGTTGATGCAGCAATACAACTAAAATGACGAGAAATATGTGTCATGTGGTTCATCTTACCTTTGAACTGTACAGGAATCCTTCGCCCGCGCCCCTTGTTGTTGTTGTCGGTGGCGTTTAGTTTTGTAAATACTTTCACCTAGCTCGCCAGCTAGCCCAAGCGGAATAGCTTTCCGGGGCGACAGTACGCCACTCGTCGTCGCTGACGGACGAGTCGGTCGTTTGAGTCGTTGTGTTTTGGGCGTGACTCCCACCCTCCTGTACGTCAGATTCGTACTGCTCATATACAGAGATAATACATACTCTAAAATAAACAAATAAAAACAAAATCCTTGGGCCGACTTTGAATTTTGTCTGTGATATTTTTAGATGTTTCAATTTGAATAAGGATACTGCAACATGTAAATGCTTATAAATACAGTTACAATTACAATAACAGTGTGTAAACTAAGGGGTGTATAATGAATACGTTGACTTCAAGGTGAGATGTTACAGTGAGCTGTCCGTATGATTAAAAGCACAACCGAATACAATGAATCCGTTTTTTTTTCTGGAAAAGGCGTTCAAAAGACTCGACTCACATTGTGACGAAAATGCGGTAAAGGCTGTCAAGTTGTCACGTGACGTAATCGTGCGACTGTTTCTAAATCACGTGGGGGGGTTTCGCCACCGAGGGGCGTTCCTACAGCCTCGCCCGTGATTGGCTGCCAGAATGCCGCCATATTGAACCCCTACCCAACATCCTAACGCAAGGACTCGTCCCTATTTTTTTTTTTTTGCGCGGAGGAGATGATCTGAATATGAGTGTAGGTTCAGTGGAGTTAGTTGTTGGCTGCATGTATGCTTTATGTGTGTTGATTAATTCTGCATCTGATTAATAACCCAAGTACATTAACACCATTCTGGCTGGATAGAGGTTTAGACAAAAGTTCGATTTGATATTTGAAGTTGGTTTAAGTATTATTTTAG
Organism: Coryphaenoides rupestris; assembly: GCA_002895965.2. Lineage (NCBI taxonomy): Eukaryota > Metazoa > Chordata > Actinopteri > Gadiformes > Macrouridae > Coryphaenoides > Coryphaenoides rupestris. Next base: position 16,765 of record PIJE02000348.1, read on the forward strand.
TCTTGAATATTTTATGTAGTCTATACCATTTATATCTATTTGTAATTAAATGTGTGTATGTAACTGGAAGTTATGTTTTCACTGAAGACTGAAAAAGTTTCTTACAGGTCACATGAATAGTTTACAGGCTCCATCATCATCATCATCATCAACAGTCCTTTTTAATTACACTCAATCATAGATGCTATGGAACATGAGTAAATAAACTATCTTACAGAAGAAGTAGTGTGTTAGTGAGGAAGATATGTTTTTAATTCAAATTGACAGGTTATATTGTATTTGCATACATTATCAAAGCAAATTTACATTTACATTTGCATTTAGGGCATTTGGCAGACGCTTTTATCCAAAGCGACTTACAAAGAGTACATTTGTTGAAGGAGAGGCAGCAATATATCGCTGTGGTACCTGAAGATAAGAATAGATCTGTTTTCAAGCATTCCTATTTACGAGAAATTTTCATAAAAATACAACACAGACTGTCCAGGCTGTGTTAACTCACTTCCAACACGGGGACTTTCTTTTCCCACAGCACCACATAACGGTACACAGGACAGGCCAGGAGACCCCTGGACCACTGCGCTGGCAGGACAGCGGCTTGTTTCTGTGTCCGTTCTGCTCAGCCACGCAGTACAAGCCCACAGAGTACCCCCAGATAATGACCCACCTGGCCAGCCACAAATGGAAGGCCATCCAGCATGGAGGTCAGTGTGTCTGTCTGCATCTGCACTCAGTACATGATAGATGTTTTCATGCGTCTAATTCCACACACATTGTTGTTACCCCAGCAACATCTGTCCGTAATGTCAATTTAACAAGTGAACGTATGCACATCACACCTCACTTAGTGATTAGTAATAGCAGTTTGCTCATGGCAAACTATGAATCATTAGGCAATCAGTTTGTATATACAGCACCTTTATGATATCTTTACCACCTTAAAGGCCTTCAATTAAGTCAAAGTCAAAAGTCCAAAGTCAAAGACAAAGTATTTTATTGTCACATCATACATCATATACTGTATGTACATCATAACACAGGGCCATTCTGAACAGTGAAATTCTTGTGACATGGCAGGCGACAGTACGCAAGGAGGCAAAATAGGTGAAATAGCAAGAAGAGAATGTATATATATATGTAGAAAATATTAATATTATAATGAGAAATACATTATTTTTATAATATTTGTAATAATATATCCAAAATGTATCAGCAATATCAATAACCTATAAATCAATATCTTATCAATAATCAAGTGGGGTCCTGATCCAAAGGTAAGGAAACACTTGGTTAGTGTGTTTGAGACTAAATGTGATTTAAGGGTACGATCAAATCCAGACTTGTGTTCTTCTCTTGTTTTAGGCTACGTTATTTACAGCTGCAAGCTGGGCTGTGGTGGCAAGTCGGTGCACTTCCACTGCTACCAGTGTCCACGGTCCTACCGCAACAGACAGGAGCTCCTGAAGCACCTGAGGTCCCACCCCAGCCCAGGAGGACAACCTCCTCCTCCGCCCACAGAACCACCTCCACCTGCAAGATCTCCCATCCAGCCCATAGGACCGCAGACGACACCGCTGCCTCATCCCAAATCAGAACCACCCTTGGAAGATCGGGCCAGTGGAGTGGAACCAGCCCCCACCCAACCTTCGCCACCAGCACCAACACAACCATCGGCCACAGCAGCACCACCACCAACAACCTCTCCTCCACCCAAAGTAGAACCACCAACCCCTTCTCCACCACACCCACCACCACCTGCCTCTCTACGTTCATCATCTGTATGCACCACAACTACATGCAGCATTATATGTTTATATATATTAATATGGTTTATTGTACTATTTATTATATAAGTCTCCAAACCCAACAGCCTGCCATATTATTATATATCCAGTTATATATCTTGTTATTTATCTCGCTCTTTTTGTGTCATTGTCATTTTGTTATTGTTGATCAGTTATTTAAACTATTACTATTCCTATTCCTATCCCTGGGATTTGTTACTGTTACACCTGAATTTCCCCTCACAGGATTAATAAAGTGTTTTACCGATCTATCCGGCTTATCTTATGCCGTAACATTATTGAGAGCTAACATTAGGGCCTTTTTCTCCTCCTATATCAGCAGCACATAACGGTACACAGGACAGGCCAGGGTACCCCCGGACCGCTGCGCTGGCAGGACAGCAGCTTGTTTCTGTGTCCGTTCTGCTCAGCCACGCAGTACAAGCCCACAGAGTACCCCCAGATAATGACACACCTGGCCGGCCACAAATGGAAGGCCATCCAGCATGGAGGTGAGGATGTGTGTGCATGACACACGCACATGGACGCACAAGCACACACACAAGCAGACACACTCTAGGCCATTTCAGTGGTGGAATCTCATTCACTTTAATTAATTTGTTGTGGAGCAAGCACACCCATTTAAAAAACCCAATACTGTTAATAAAAAAAAATACACTGATATTTCAGTAATACAGAGCAGAGAAAGTAAGCAGTCACTATGAAATTACATTTACATTTACATTTAGGGCATTTGGCAGACGCTTTTATCCAAAGCGACTTACAAAGAGTACATTTGTTGAAGGAGAGGCAGCAATATATCACTGTGGTACTTGAAGATAAGAATAGAGCTGTTTTTGAGCATTCATATTTACGAGACGAATAGAACGAGTTTCATAATTGCCAAGTTGCCTGCATAAGTAGCTGGGCAGGCGTGCAATTCTAAGCGTGCTACAACATCCGAGAACGAACAACAATGCTAAGTGCCATTAATAAGTGTTAAGACATATAAACACGCAGGTTAGTGCTGGGGGGGGTTATGTAGAGTCCAGGTGACCTCTGAACAGGTGGGTCTTGAGTCTCTTGTTAAGGAGGGGGGTTATGTAGAGTCCAGGTGAACTCTGAACAGGTGGGTCTTGAGTCTCTTGCGGAAGCTGGCGAGCGACTCGGCCATCCTGACATGAGCCGGGAGCTCATTCCACCACAAAACATAGCAGTTAGCAGAGGATGGTTTCGATCCATCGACCTCTGGGTTATGGGCCCAGCACGTTTCCGCTGCGCCACTCTGCTACACAAATGAAATTTCCAAATAGTTGTATGTTGTGGGTGAGATTTAACAGCTGTAATTTGAGTGCACTTTGTTAGAAATGCCACAGCCACCGGTCAGCAATTAGTTAGTGAAATGCTCCGTGAGAATATCTGTTCTGGTTGACTGCACCTCCCTCTGTATGAAACCATTTAGACTTTAGACCACCCCTGGCTCATTTCCTGACCCATCTGGACATCGCTTCGCTGATTGGTTCAGGGAATTCATTTTGCCTATCAATCTTATTTTGTGCACATGGCATTATCATAGCTCCACCAAAAATGCAGAAACGTATGGAGGGAGGAAGTAGAGAGGGAAGGGGTGTTTTTCCAAATCTTCTCTTCCTTCAGCTCTCTTCTTTCAGTTCTCTTTCTGCTGTTTCTCTCTCTCTTTATAACCCTCAAACCTTACCTCCAGTACCTTTAACCTTTGACTTTGGAATTCATTTTGATGGCTTCCTCATTTTCTCATACGTTCTTCTCTGTTTTAGGCTACATTATTTACAGTTGCAGGCTGGGCTGTGATGGCAAGTCGGTGCATTTCCACTGCTACCGGTGTCCACGGTCCTACCGCAGATGGGAACTCCTGAAGCACCTGCAGTCCCACCCCACCCCAGAAGGACAACCACCTCCACCCACAGAACCTCCTCCACCCACAGAACCTCCTCCACCCACAGGACCTCCTCCACCTACAAGGTCTCATGTCCAGCCCGTAGGACCGCCGACTGCGGTTAGTGTCTAACCCCATCTATATTTACATTTACATTTAGGGCGTTTGGCAGACGATTTTATCCAAAGCGACTTACAAAGAGTACATTTGTTGAAAGAGACAGCAATATATCACTGTGGTACCGTAAAGATAAGAATAGAGCTGTTTTTGAGCATTCATAGATACGAGGCTAATAGAACAAGTTTTAAAATTGCTATGTTGCCTGCATCATAGCTGGGATAAGAGCAGACATGCGATTCTGAGCACATTACCAACATCTAAGAACATACAATATGCTAAGCAATGCTAAGTACTAGTTGGTTTAGTTAAGTTAGTGCTAGTGCTATATCTAAACACAGCAATCAAATACACTGCATTTTCCACCCTATGACATACAATTCATATTCAAACCCTGTTTCCCACAGCAGCACATAACAGTACACAGGACAGGCCAGGGGACCCCCGGGCCGCTGCGTTGTCAGGACAGCGGCCTGTTTCTGTGTCCGTTCTGCTCAGCCACGCAGTACAAGCCCACAGAGTACCCCCAGATAATGACCCACCTGGCCAGCCACAAATGGAAGGCCATCCAGCATGGAGGTCAGTGTGTCTGCACAGAGGCGCATCTGTTCTCTCAATCGCTCTCTATTGAAACAAATTAAATTGTATTATATATTTGTCTCTTGTTTTAGGCTATGTTATTTATAGCTGCAAGCTGGGCTGTGGTGGCAAGTCGGCGCACTTCCACTGCTACCGGTGTCCACGGTCCTACCGCAACAGACAGGAGCTCCTGAAGCACCTGAGGTCCCACCCCAGCCCAGGAGGACGACAACCTCCTCCACCCACAGAACCACCTCCACCTGAAAGACTATTTCTACATACAGCAGAACCACCGACTCCACCTCAGCCCGGCGTACTACCGGCAACCCGGCCTCAACCACCAACTCCAACCCAGCCTCAACCACACCACCGCCTTCAACCCAGCGTCCACCACCGGTAGAACCGCCGACCCTGTCTCCGCTCGAAGCAGTGCTGCCGCCAAAGCCGAGGCCTTCTGTGACAACAACACGGAGATCCGTCCGGTGTTCCCACTGCGGCTTGTCGGTGAAGAGCAACAACATGAAGAAACACATCCAGAGGAAGCACAGCGCCCAACCACCTCGCTACGCCATTACAGCCGACCACCATCTGCCCTCGCAGTGCGTGGATCGAAACAACGGCGTGTACGCGGTGGCCCGGTCGTTTATGGGGCCCTGCGTCCCCGTCCACGTGACCAAGAACACCTGGGGGCCGTCCCCGCGGGTGGGCTGCGACGCGAAGCGCTGCAGTGGCCGGTTGGATGACCACGAGTATCTGAAAGGCGCGCTGCGGGCGGGGGTGGCGGCACAGTGGTGCGCGCACATCAAATCTCTGGACTACTGCACGTCCGAGCTCAGCACGTGGAGCCCTGCGCCGAGGCCTTGAGCTGCATGGTGGAGCAGCGGTGGTTCGGAGCGGCAACCGGGCAACCAGTGTTTAGCGCGTCAGGAGCAGGCGGAGAGGGAAGGCACGCCATTGGTCAGCCGCGTGACCCTGGGCCGGCCCCGAGCACAGGCATTACGTATCCGTATATGAGCCGGTGCCCGGCCGCTACAGGCCGGACGGCCAGAGTGCTGGTAAACTACAACTCCCAGGGGAAGACGTGGCACTGCGCCTGCTGCAAAAAGAAGAGCGGCGGCGTGTCTGCATAAGAGCGTGGCGAAGTGGTGTCTGTTTCAGACCGCCGGGCATCTCTTCAGCGACCACCCCGTCCGTCTTGGAGCCGGAGGAGGAGATGCCGAGCCAAGAGGAGGTGGAGGAGCAGGAGGGACAGGAGGAGCAGGAGGACTGTGGCCAACAAACAGGATACCTGACTCAGGAACTGGGTCTTATACAGTACTGTGTATCATGATGACGCTTAACTAATGGCTTTATGACTCTCACTGAAACATGACAAACTCAAGAGAGATGAAGGGCAGGATATTTGTATAGCAAGTGGAACAAACATGAATGACTTCATGTTTCGTTGGACAAATCATTTTTAGGCCCTTTGGTTGTTTATATTCAATGAAGACTTTTATTGTCCAATAAAAGTCTTCATTTTATTGAATCAAATTTCAAATTAATTCAAATTAATTCAAATTATTAATATTACATATTTTGTTGAAAACCCAAGGCTGATATTGTGGAAAAAATATTCATAAGCAACATATTAGAGGCAATTAAATATCCAAATGGTCTCAATAACTATGTACATAAAAAATATAATCAATCATGTCATAATTTGAAACTGTTTCTTAATATATTGAACTGCATAAGGCTGCATAAGCATAAGGCTCAAATGGTGTCCTGCTGGATGCATACAGGTGTGTTAGTGCTAGCGCAGCAGGTTGCGTATTAACCAATCAGATTACTGGCTTTCAGGAAGGTGTCAGTCTGGAGGACAACTTACAAGGTTGTTATTGTATTACTGACATCAGTTAACCCGTCAGCGTAATCCTATTACACTACCGGCCAGGAGAGAGTCCAGGGGAAGGGGAAATTACAACAGATTATTGTACAGCGCAATAAGTGACAGAGAGAATAAGGCAATTAAAAAGGTAAAGCTTTTTTTTATTATTATAGCAGAACATTGCACCTCTCATCTCTCTATGGTCAGCTTTACAATACATTGCCAGTATTTTCACACAAACACATTGTGCCATTCATATTTTGTTTTGAATTAATTATTTGCCCTGGTATTGGAGTAGGCTACTCGCAATGCACATAAAAAAATATCCAGATCAGAAGACAAATTGATTTGTATACGTAGCCAATTTTATTCATTAATTAAATCACAAAGAAATCCCATTTCAATGAGACTCGACTGCCCAAATCCTTTTAAGCATATCATTCATTATTGCACCAACTCATAAACCATTCATTCAAATTATGTCTCAATTAAAAACACCTCTTAATAAAAATATAAATAATATTCAATAAATAATATTTAACAACATATTTAAAATTAGATATTAATGCCAGAACCATGCATGTCATAGTCCATTATTGTATTTTAGTCCATTATTGAATGAATATATGATCAATACACCTGCTGATGTCCACGCTTATAACTCAATCCTATAACCAACCGACTAAGTGGTAAACATTATTGTGTATAATTGTGTGTAATTCAAAGAAACGTTATGAATTCTGCTTTCAAAATCAATCTTCTGCGTGACTGCGTGATCTTCACCCGATTTCTCATAAATCCCCATCATATACCATTCTTATATCATATATAATATATCATTCATCATATACAGTATATTAACTTCCGGAAGGGGTGGTGTGTGTTGGTGGGCAGAGGGGACGTGTACTTCAGGCGGAGGGGGTGTGTACTTCAGGCGGAGGGGGTGTGTACTTCAGGACGGAGGGGGTGTGTACTTCAGGCGCCCTTGGGGGCGCTGGGTGCTGCTTCCCCGTCGGCCACCTGGTTCAGCATGAGGAACTTGAGCACCGGGTCCACGTACTCCATGACGGTCTCCTTCACGCTCTTCTCCAGCAGGTAGCCCTCCGTCTCCACCTCCACGTTCTCCTGGCCCACCACCGCCTCCATGGAGGTCTGCAGCAGCCGCAGGCTCACCAGCACCGACGACTGCAGACGGACGGAGGAAGAGGTTGGGAGACATCAAGAAGAGGAGGAAGAAGGAGAGATTAACACTTCCAATGAGATATTGCCCAGTGATAGAAAGTATACGCTTTACATTTACACAATGTGAGATACGTGATTGATATATATAATTTTATATGATAATGATAAGATATTTGAGGAACAATATGATGTGATATGACATGGAATGATCATATCACATGATGATGCAATATATGATGCAATATGGTATGCTGTGACATTAAATTATATATATGACATTTTATGATGTTATGATGTCATATATTTTATGTCACATGACATGACTTCATATGATGACATGGTATGATGCAATATCATTTATATGAATTATCATTCAAAATGAAACAATATTATGTGATATGACATAATGCAACATGATATGCTATCATGACATAGCATACACAACGGGACATGACGTGACACGATACGAATATCACACAACACAATAGCACCAAAACAACAACCCTTGTCCCGACTTCGTCTGCTACCTCCCTCCCTCCCTCCCTCCCTGATCCCTGAGTCTGAACCTTCGGGCCGGGAAAGGAACCGGCGACCTCCCCCTCCCCCGCAATCAGGCAGCTCACCTGGAGCATGAAGACAGACAGCACCCCGATGCCGATGGTGTTCATCAGGCCCATGTAGTAGTTGACCAGCGCCTCCCGGCAGCCCCTCACGTAGATGTTGAGCTCCTCGGTGCGGTGCTCGTAGTTGTAGTGCGCCGTGTCGTTGGTGAGCTGGTACTGGATGCAGGGCCGGGGGGAGCTGGGGTTACAGCAGCTGAACGGCACGCCGTCCACCAGGTAGCGGCCGTCCACGTTGCTCTTGACGCGACTGTGGGAGGAAGAGGCGGGAGAGAGAGACGTGTACTAGTGATGAGTAGTTGGGGGTGTTGTTGTTCATCTCATCCACAGATCTGTTGGGATCCGACAGTGAGATGCTCCTCAAACCCCTCACCTGCTTCTTAATGTGATTCCATGTGATCGGAGTTCAGTGAAAGCCTTTGATTTGCGACACTAAAGAAAACAATTACAGTGTCGTGGAGTGGTGTGGACTAAATCACCTGCAACTCAACATCTCTAAGACGAAGGAGTTGGTGGTGGATTTCCGGAAGCAACCGACTCACCCGAAACCGATCAGCATCAGGGGGACCGAGGTGGACATTGTCGAGGAATATAAGTACCTGGGTGTTCACATAGACAATAAAATGGACTGGACTAAAAACACAGAGGCCCTGTATAAGAAAGGTCAGAGTCGCCTGTATTTCCTACGGAGATTCAGATCTTTCAACATCTGCAGGACCATGCTGCAGATGTTCTATCACTCTGTGGTGGCCAGCGTCATCTTCTACGCTGTTGTGTGCTGGGGCAGCAGGGTGAAGGCAGCCGACGCTAACAGACTCAATAAGATCATCAGGAAAGCGGGTTCTGTCCTGGGAGTGGAATTGGAGTCTTTGGTAGAGGTCTCGGAGAGGAGGATGCTGAGTAAACTACTCAGTATTATGGACAACGCCTCCCATCCCCTGCACGCCACACTGGAGTCATACCAGAGCACCTTCAGCCGTAGACTGAGATTACCGAGGTGCACCACAGAACACCACAGGAGGTCCTTTCTGCCTGTGGCCATCAAACTCTATAACTCCTCCCTATAACTCCCCTAACAAGACAATGAACACAGCAATATAATGTGCAATATTACCTCTCAACATCATGTGTACTTTCCCCAGTTTTATGTGCAATATTAATATTAAAACTGTCCAACATCAATGGTGGCAATACTCATGTGCTCATATTAAATTATTATTATCAATGCTGTCTATAAATACTATCTAATACAATGTGTCCAATAATAATTTCACTTCAATCGAGTGCCAAATGGTTTTCGCCGTCCGGAAGTACTTATCTTGCCTAACATATTGTATATTTTAACTGTAAAATTGTAAATCCGTTAGTTTATTTTTAATGTTTATTTTTGAATCATTTCTGTTGTTTTCCAATATTATTTTATTGTTTTAATTTGTACTGTATCGCTATGGTAACCTGGCACAAGACATAATCCAGTTCATCCCATCCATCCCATTAATCGTCCGGCTTATCCGGGGCCCGTTGTTCGGCGGTGGGCAGCCGGGCTAAGCAGGGCCCCAGGCTTTACCTTCTCCACAGTCCACGCTCTCTAAGTTCCTCCTGGGGGAATCCGAAGGCCGTTCCCAGGCCAGACGAGATATATAATCAACAAGAATTTCCTTCGGGATAAATAAAGTTCTATTCTATTCTATTTTATGATGGTTTTATTTTTGTTTAGCTCTCTTTTATTACATCTGCAGTCTGTAAACCATCTGCAATATGGTGAACATATTGCTGTTGGTTATGCAGAAACCTGCAGAAAGGGAGAATATGTCCCTTAAACGAAGTCTCCCTCGCTGAACTGTTACTGGAACTGTAAATGATCATCCATCATGGCAGTTATATTAGTTATATTATTCCTGAACACATTTCTTGGCATACAATTCTTGGCATGGCCTGCGGCACCCCTCCCCAGACTCTCGGGATGATGTATGATATGATATGTGATGATGTGACATGATGATACAGTACACGGTGGATTATATGATGTATGATATGATATGATATGTGATGATGTGACATGATGATACAGTACACGGTGGATTATGTGATGTATGATATGATGATGTGACATGACTCACGCTTTGACCTGCCTGGAGCTGAAGACCAGTACATGATATGATGTTACAGTATATGATCTATCTATGATCTATGATATGGGATATTAGCTAGGACTCACTCTCTGAAGTCTACAGTATCATAGAGCATACAGTATGGTATACTGTATGATATGATGTGACATGATGTGTCATGATATGATCTCTATGATACATGCCTATATGTCATCCTGACTCTGACTCTTTGACCTCCTGGGACCTGATGTCCAGTATACGATATAATGTATATAATAGTATATTGTGTGATATTATGTTATTATTACATTACTATTATGTATATGATAAGATCAGGTGATCAACAATACATGACGACACGTCCTCAGCACTCACTCTTTGACCTCCTTGGAGCTGAAGTCCAGGTATCGGTTGCTGATCCACTGCACCTCGAACCAGTCCTTGAAGTCGGTGTTGCCGCAGCACTGGAAGTCCATCTGCAGCCGGTCGATGGTCTGCTTCTGGAAGCAGCGGCCCGGCGTGTCGGTGTCCTTGTAGAAGCGGATGCCGTTCTTCAGGCCGATCTTCAGCGACGCCTCCAGGTTGCCCTTCATGGCGTAGCTCATGATCACCGCCAGCAGCATGAGCGCGGTGAAGAAGCACGCCGCGCCATAGTAGGGCTTCAGCACGTTCTTCCAGCGGGGGAAGCGCGTGGCGTCCAGCGCGTCCTGGCAGATGCGCCCGGCAAAGTAGTTGATGCCCAGCGACGCCAGGCCCACGATCATCAGGGTGTTGGGCACCGCGTGGATCTCTGTGTTGTCCATCACCTGGTGGGAGGCAGGGTGAGGGCGACCATCATGGATGATGTGGATGGTGGTTTGTGTGACGGTACAGTTTATACAAATGTTATCACAGTGACAAATGTCTGATTTGGGTCTGTGTCCTATATATCATATAGTATCCAATTAAAAACCATTCCATTGTTCAAGCAAGCGATAGATAGATAGATACAGTGTCGCTGAATAGGGAATAAAAAAATCCAAATGGCAATGAATAGCATTCATCAAACGAATTACAGTTGAATGTAATTTGCCCGGCAACATGATGCCAACGTTTATTATATGTGTATATAGTATAATAGGTACCCTGGGGAAGCCAAGGGTCTGAGCGGGACATGACCCTATGACCTCTTTCCCTCAGGAGGAGGTGGGGCGGGGGGGCTCATAGGGTCATGTCCTCGTCAACTTTTCAAAAGTTTACCCCACAGGATATCAAACCAACAGCTTCAAGATCGCAAGCCCGTGTCTCTGAAAATACCTTTTTTTTTTTTCACCATTAATCTAACTGCCCACTCATGGGCGAATTAAATGTACATTTATCCATTTAAATTATTCATGGATGCATTTCTTGGCCTCTAAGGTTACACCTTGACTGATTAGAAAACGATTCATTAGATTTATGACAGCTGCAGGAAATTACACATGCATACATTACACTGTGCACACTTACACATACCTGCACGTACACTGACTCCTACACTATCTGACACAAGTGTATGGTCTGAAAAAAACAACCTTCATCTCTTAAAGCTCATCTAGAATTGACTTGATTTTCTATATTATCTTGTCTAGTTTTAGTTGTCTTATGTTTAGTTGATTTAGATGTGATATTACATGTATTTATATTCACCCTTTGTTCTACTTTACATTGACTGTGTTTTATGTTACTATACTTTTATTAAAGCTGCACTATAGCACTTTCTCACAAAGGCTATAATTTTTTTATATAAAATACAAGGTGCTGGTCTTTTCTCTGCACACCAAATTTAGAGATTTTTTAAATCCCGGATAGAGCCAAGGCATTTGAAATATTTAAACTGTTTAAATTTGTACATTTAAAAAAAATACTTAATAACATTTTAAAAATAATAACTTTAAAAAAGCTTTATCAACAAAATGTTCACATTCAGTTTAAAAGTCCACCGTGAGCATGCGTACCTCAGCCCTCCTGCGGAGCTCCGTCTTGAGGATGCACCCGAGGGTGAAGGTGAGGGCTCCGGCCACCGTGGCCAGCCAGGACAGCAGCCACAGGCCCTGGGCCAGCTTCACCCTCTTCTGGAAGGGGAACTTCATCTTCATCACCACCATGATGCCGGTTCCAGCGGGGGAGTAGGGGAAGGAGAGCGAGGAAGACGAGGGCTAGGTCTGTGGAGGAAGCAGAAAAAATGCAGTAGATGTTGGGACAGTCTGGAACAGTCCGTCGTAGAAGTTGAAATTAATCCGTAGATTTACTGTCGAAAAAGATGAAGATCCAAACGGGTTAACGAGCACGCGTTGACACTATGGAACAAAAAACTACATTTAGCAAAAATTATTACAAAAAATGTGAGGAGTGGCGAAGAAGGAAATCCTCGCAAATGATTCAAAACATTTATACAACTCAGACAATGTATTTGGTGCATTATTGATAATCGCTACGTTAAAGATCACCTTTTCTGTCGCCCCAAAAAGTGCAAAAAAAGGCTAAAAAAAGGGGGGGTCTGGCTAGAAGCGCTGTGCTGGATCCAGTGTGCCACACAGTGCGGTTGGCACACTGGATTTGGCACACTGGGATGAGTGGAAAGGTCTTAGTGATAATGCGCTGGGATCCTATTAAAGATGTATGTGTGAATCCAGGCCTTTGCCTGCTCAGCATACCTGCGTTCCCGCTCACCTGAGACAGGGGACACACGGCCTGGCGAGTGAGAGACAGAGAGAGAGAGGAGGAGAGAGAGAGAGTAAAAAAATACAATAATAAAATGTTAGTATTAATAACTGTGGTGTAGGTAGGCCTATACTTCACTGAACCAGCTTCAAACACACAGACATTCCTATGAAATGTGACCTGATAACATTGTGGAATAAACATCTTTGAATGGGATGATATTGGAAGACACGCAAACTCCATTTCATTTTAGGAATAATTGTAATACCAAAAAATTAGTTTTCAATTTGGTCAATCCAAACATGGTGAGTTTACCAAGAAATCTGGTGGATAGAAGTGCAAAGATTTGAATAAGACCAAATGTGTGGTTTGCTCAGGTTCAGTGACTAGAGAAGGGAGAGAGGGAGAGGCAGAGGAGTGGGGAGGATAAGAGAGGGAAGGTGAAAGGATGAGATTATCCCCACTTAGCACTTCAGAGAGGATTAGTAGGGAAAGTTGAACTCCTCTGGAGGCGTTTTAAAGCTACACCCTTGTCATGGACTTTCAGTCACGTGCAGTTACCTCTAATGAACATTGGCTCCTACTTTCATACTATTTCTATATATGATAACAGACTGCATTTATATATATAATAGATCTAAGACGTCGTTTGCAATTGGTGCCTCACATTCATTCATCCAGTCATGAAATAACCAACTGATGAATTTATTAATTTGTTCATTCATTCATACGCACGTAACTGACCAACAACCAGTAGCAGTTAGGAGAAGCTGAGAATCCAACTGGCATCCCTTGGGTTGCCAGGCAACATACACCATAGCTACTATACACCAAAGCAAACACTTAATTTTGGACTAGCTAATGTTAATTCAAACAAGGTGTTGCTTTTTTATATACTGTATATTCTTATGTTGTGCATTCATTAGAGAGAATGTAACAATAGATTGTGTTAATTGGCATTTGGCTGCAGATCAGTGTGCAGGGGAGGCAGTACAAAACACATTTGATTTCATAAAGGAAAGGAAAAAAATTTCTTTATTTAATTATTTGATTGTACATTCAGCATTAAAGAGAATAAATAACACATTTACACTGTGACCATACACACATAATGTAATTAAGTTGTTGACATAAATATATTTACAAATTAACGAATAAATGATTGCAACTCCCAGCCTTAATCATGGTTAATGTGGCACTACTATAATGTGAAACATTTTAATTTGACTAAATTATTCGGATGACTACAATTGATTTAAACACAACAACAACAACAACTCTGTGGAGTGTGTGTGGCTGGTGGCTGCTGGTTTGAGCAGCCTCACCTGACCCAGTTAAGAGTCTGGGGCTGCGTGGGGTAAAGGTGCATTGACTAATCAGTGCACACAGTCAAAGAGAGCATGATACTTGTTACCTCCTGCTTTGTCATTCATTCTTCTCTTTTGAAACCCTACAATAATTATTCATCACGTGTCCTCCTGAGTTGGAAGAGACACGTTAGCGTGGCATGTAAGCAGCAGCTATGCTACACTGCTACACCAAACAGACAAAGGACACAGGCTGCTTAAACCAGCCACCAACCACACACACACTCCACAACACCTAGTTCACGTTTTATAGGGGACTATAAACTTTGTATGGTTCTTGTTTTTAAAAGAACATGATCCATAGAAAATGATGAAACATAAATCTGGGATTTACACACCTAGTAGTATAGTATATGATTCATAGGCGACTTTAATGTTTGGTATTTGTATATATTTACTGCAATGTACTATAAACTCCATACATACGGTACATAGATTAATATATTTGTGTGTATGTGCATGTATGTGTATGTATATGCAATTATTATTAAATACATTGCAATTATACTCTTTTAAATGTATATTTACATATATATTGGTCATATATACATCATCAAAGCTCCAACATTTGGACAAGGTTGAACAGGTGAGATTCAGATGAACGTTGTGATAAATCTCCACTTACCACTTTGTGGGAAAACCACTGTATTCCGCATGACTTCACACCACCTGAATCAAAAGGAAATAACCCAGCTAGAAATCAGGCTTTGTATCAAAATTGTAGTAATAAGCAAATTTTCAGACAGACAACCTGACAGACAGAAAGAAAGAAAAACATGTGTGTAAGGTGCGCCGTGTTTCTGATGTCCTGGCAAAATTGTATAATTATAAGTATAATAATAAGTAAGTACTTAGAAGCCGAAGCTATGTGTGCGTTCAATAGATAAAACTGGGAGGTTTGATTCGGACCTACAGTAGTCAAAATCAGTCCATAAGTCTAAATTGGAACAAACATGTCATTAATGAGCAGGTAAAGGTTAGGCAACTTGCGCAAGGATGCCTACAGGTAGAGGATCAAACCCACAACCTCCCAGCTGAGTGCTGGGAGTGAACACCCTGGAACGTCCTGAGATTATCCTGCCCCCACGTCCACATTGCCAAGACGTCTCCACAGAAACCTCCCACTTCCCTGCTGGTCTGTGCTGAGGTCAGAGCTGCGTGGGCTACAGTGCTACAGCTTTGTCCGCTCCGCTCCCAACACTTCCTCCGGGAGCCCCCCTGTCCACTCCTTGACCCCGGCCCTGTCCGGCCTCTCTGGGTCCCCGTGCTGGAGCTCGCAGACGAAGTGGTTGAGCATCCTCTGAGCCGAGCTCAGACTATCAAGGCCACCGCTGTCGTCCGCCATCCCCTCCGACCCCTCAGTGGCCTGCGCTTCCCCCCACACGGCCACACCACCGTCCGCCCAGGACCTCCAGTGGTGGAGGATCTCGTTGTCCGGGTCCTCCGGGTCCATCACGTCCCCGGTTCTTCTCGCCAGCCCCTGCTCCTCCTCCTCCTGCTCCTGCTTCTGCTGCATGTGGTGGTGTCCCCCGCCAATCTCCTCCAGGCTGGCGGAACGGAGGAGGATGGGGGAGGAGGCCCCGCGGCCCACCGGTACGACCCTGTGGGTGGCAGGGCAGCCGTGGCCCGGGGGCGGGTGGAACATCTGGCCGTTGAGGGTGAAGTGGAGCTGGGGGAGGTGAAGGGACCCCGCCGGGTGGCACCTAACCAACTCCTCCCCGCCGGACTCAGCGTCTCCATCCAGGTCCCCCCGGCCCGGCCAGCCTCCTCCCCGCCTCGCCTCACCCCTCCCGGGCAGGAAGCCGGCGGCCGAGGCCTGGAGTCCGCCGGAGCCCATCAGGAGGAGGCGTGGCGCTTCATCGCCCATCTCCGACCAATCAGATTCCTCCTCCTCCGGAACCGAGACCAGTGATTGGTTCTGGTTGGGGCCGTTGGGCTTGCCGTAGTTTTGGCCGTCCACGAACTGCGGGGGCGACGGGGCCATGGGGAGAACATGTTCAGTGTGCTTTCTATGGAAAAATAAACTGGACAGAGTGAAGCTAGGAATCACAACGATGAGCTTAATAGAATTACAACACACAATGTCACAATGTCAGGTCATGAAAAAAACTAGGGCTGATGATAATTATTGTCGTGCATGCTCACGTGCAGCATCTCCAGTCTGGGGTCAGGGGTCGTGGTGGCCAGTCGATCCGTCAGAGTGGTGATGCGATGGTTCAGCCTCTCGCGCTCTCCCTCCATGTTTTGAGCCTGACCCAGTAACACACACACACACACACACACACACACAACCAGAACACACAAGATCCGTTTGACACGTCTTACACTCAACAGGATAACTTGGCGTGGAGGCTGCAGAGGGAATCAAACCCCTAACCCTGGCAGTGTTAGTACAGTGATCTGCCAGTTGAGCTAGTTGTAAGTTGTAACCTAACCAACATAACCACTTTTCATCCTGCATGATCCTGAAGTAAGGTGGAAAATGTATGGATGCTCACCACAGACTGGAGTTTATGCTCTAGAAGGTTGTTGGTCTGTTGTGTGGAGGAATAGTTGTCTTGTAATCTAGAAGAGAGACATGATTTAAAATGTTTCCAATTCTATCATTAGAAATACAATTTGAAATCATATACGTATTATATTTTGTATTATTATAATAATGTATTATTATTATTACTATTATTATTATTATTGTACTTATTTTTAATACAGTGTATTTTTTTGAACCTTTTAAACTTATCCGTGAGATGGCTAAGCTCCACCCTGGTTCTATGAAGCTCCGCCTCCAGGCTCTGGTGGCTGGTCATAAACTCCTCCCCCACACACTCCATCCTGACGGCTGTCTGCAGTAGACTGTGGTGGAGGTCTACATTCTGCTCTTGCAAAAGTCTGCACACACCACCAAACAAACATATAATACATAAATACTAGCCCAGTATACTAATATGCTAGCCTGGACAATGTACTAATTTTCTAACCCAGTACACTGATTTACGAGCCTAATATACTTATAACCTGCAACAGTCCGTACACAACCATAACATATACATATACTTGACCTTAAATATTATTGCTTTATGCTCAAAAAGTGTTTTCTGGATAATAAGTTGTCAAAATGATTAAGCTCCTGTATTATACATTCATAAGATGTTTCTAACCTTTATCCATCAACAAAACAAAGTGACTCACATGATCCGAGTCTGCTCCTGTGCCATATTCTGTAAAAAAAATTCAAATTCAAACATTTCAAAACCAATAAAGTAAAATTGAGTGTTACTTTGATTAACATGCATGGAAGAAAAAATCTATTGTTCTGCCACAATGACAGGCGTGCCTCACACCAAGATCAATGCGAGAGCAAATGAGTGGAACATTATGTCGGTGGCCTCCTAATTAAAAATATATCGGACGACTCGTCAATAGTGTTACTGCTGCTGCACACGCCACCGGGTGGAAGGTCACCACAGAAAGCTAAGGCTAAAAGGCTAAAAGCTTAGGCTAATCGAACTCAAGCATGCCATACTTTGTCCACCGACAGAGCAGAGCTTCTGCAGCCGCCTGGCTCCTCCTCCTCCTCCAGGTTGGAGGAGCAGCTTGCGGGAGGATGTTTCCTGCGGTGGTCCTGGTGCTGGAGTAGGTGGGTCTCCGCCGCCGGAGCAGCAACAGCACGGTGGTGGGGAGTACCGTGGCCGGGGTGAAGAGGCTCCTGGTCACTCGCTGGGTGGGAGTTGTGGTGGGCATGGTGGTGGAGGTGGGGGTGGTGTTCTGGATGATGAGCAGAATGTCGAGTGTGATGCTCTTGGCTGTGGTGGTCGTCATGCTGATTCGTGGGGCTGTGGTGGTCGTCATGGCGATTCGCGGGGCTGTGGTGGTCGCCATGATGATAATGGCAGTGAGTTGGGCTCAGTTTGTCACCATGGTGATGATGAGGATGATGACGATTTGGACTGTGGTGGTCGTCATGGTGATGATGGTGGCTTGGATCCGAGTGCTGATCTCCATGGTGATGATCTCTGTGGTGATGGTGATGGGTTGGGTTCTGTTTGTCACCATCGTGATGATGATGATGGTGATGGTGACTTGGACCTCGGGGATGGTCATCATGGTGATGGTCTCCATGGTGATGGTGCTGATGGTGTTTATTGTCATCATCTCCATGGTCACGGTTTGGGCTGTGATTTCCATGGCGACAAGGTTTGTCATTGGTTTGGTGGTCACTGTGGTGCTGGTGGTGTTGACGACTTGTGGTGACCTGGAGTTGTGCAAGACTACGGCTCTCTTCGTGATGATGGTCTCTATGGGGATGCTGATGCTGAGGGTTTTGGTGGTCTCCATGGCGACGCTGATGACTTGGACGATGATGGTGGCGGCGGTGTCTGGACCCGCCGCGGTCACACCGGTGTGGGTGCTCGTAAGACGGGGAGTGAGATCTCTCCAAAGAGGAACACGAATGATTCCGTTTAAAATATCTCCCGTCCGATCCATCGGTGCGTCTGGAAGGACCGTGATGCATGCAGTGCAGACAGTCTCCCGTAGAGTGATGGTGACTACGGTGACGGTGCTTTGCAGGTTTAGAGGGATGCGAGCGCCTGCTGGAACGGGATTGCTCGCTAGCCTGCGAGTCGCTGGAGCGGATCGAGTCGGCGCTGGCTTGGCTACTTATCTGATGTCCGGGTCCCGCTAGCCTGCGAGTCCCCTCTACCCCGTGGTGGGGTTTACCCAAGGCTGGCTGGCTCCGGGGCCTTCCGGAGTCGGTGACCCCTAGGGAGTTGAGTCTCAGGGGGCTCAGCACCTGACGTGTGATTTCGTTGAGGAAAGCGGAGAACTTCGCCTTCTCCTGCGCCGCGTTCTTCCTGGTGCCCATTTTGTTTCGGTTCACATTGATGTAGGGGTTTCCATCCTCGTCCTCCTCCCCGTCCCCGTGGCCTTGCCGAGAGACGGCTTCCAGAGACTTGGACTTCCGCAAGCTGCCATCTCCTCCCCAAGTTGTGGCTCTCTCCTTCTTGTCCTTCTTCTTAGCCTTCCCAATGCCGCGGGGGGGCTTCCCCGCGAGGGCGGGGGGCCCCCCATCCCGCCCTTGTCTCTCCTTGGCAAACGCCTCCTGCTTCCTGTGACCTTCAGCATCCTCCACTAGAGGGCATCTGTCCTCTTCGTCGTCACCGTCCATTGCCCAGCAGCCCCGGGAGATTTCCAAGCAGGACTGGGAATACCGGGGCTTCCGCAAGGGCCGCTTGCTCCTTGAGGAGGAGTCGCTGCTCTCGGAGGAGGAGGAGTCAGAGAAAGAGGACGAGTTTGAAGAAGATGAGTTCGATGAGGAGGAGAAGGAGGACGAGAAGGAGGAGGAAGAAGATGCTGAGGTGGAGGAGGAGGATAAGGAGGATGAGGAGCTGGAGGACATGCCTGAAGTAGAAGAGCAGGAAATCCTATCTGCAACATGGTGGTGCTTTTGTTTATGAGGAGGAGGATGATGATGATGGTGGAGATGGGGATGAGAGGGGTCAGTCTTTTCACTATCATGCTGCTGGTGGTGGTGCTGTTGGTCCTGGTGGTGCTGGTGGTGGTGATGATGGTGATGATGGTTGTCAGAGTGACGATGGTGGATGCTGCTGCCCTCTGTTGTTGAGCAGACGCTATTGCTGAAAATCAAGGCAACTCTGTGTCAGAAAACACAGGGATGGCACTCAAACTAATGATCAGCTCAGCTGCTGTAGGCTAAAGAGTGCAAAGAGTTAAAGTACAGATATTTCCAGCTGTGATTCTTTGTCTTAAATGATGTTGGGCTCATACAACGCATTGTACACCAGGTTGATTATTCTAAAAAAATATCATAATGAAATAATAATACATAGATATTAATACAATAATAATACATAGATATTAATACAATAATAATCAGCATTCGAGGAAGCTCGCGGCAACAGCTAATTTCTAAATAATTCGCACGATTCATTGTTTGTAGTCCATTCAGTATAGTAATTCAGTGTTTATATAATCAGTCATGTATTGGTAAGCTATAGCCCTACTGTCCCATTTCTGTTTTTAACTTGGACAAGTCGCACTTTGCTTTTTTGCAATTAGATTTGTATTTGGTTGTTTACATTTTGACTTTCAAATCGATTTCGATCAAATAATTTGCCAAATTATGACAAAATGTAAAAGTGTTCCAACATCCGGGCAGACTCTAGAACTCACATGTGGTCATTGCTTCCGTCGTGGTGGTGGTGACCTTGGCTCGACAGTTGATGCTGCTGCTGGTTCTGCTGGTTCTGCTGGTTCTGCTTCCCGTCGTGGGGCTTCCTGTGTCTGTGGGCCCCCTTCCCCGGGCGGCCCTGGCTGGCCCCTGGCCCCGGGGACCTGCACTCCTTCTGGGGCTGGACGGGGCTCACGGGTTTCTCCATGACACTGGAGTGAGTGGTCACGGGAACTGGTACACAGCAGTGTCCTGAGTGGACGCATGTTGTCACACAAAGTGTATATTTTACAAATAATAATAGACCTACAAAGAATATTTATAAATGTATGGCCTAATAAGGCTTCAAGAAGCGTAGCCTATATGGTAAAATATATTAGACAGTAGTGGTTTGTAAAAAATTATTAAAATATTAGTTCATATTATAGTTAAGATACATGATACACTGTATACTGATTTTAACCCCAGGTATCACACCAATCCTACATGTCTACCCAACAATAAACTTACAGATCATAACACATTAATATAAATAACTTGAATACTTACTGTTCCACAGAGACGACAGGAGTGGCATAACAGGAGGTGCTCATTCAACTTTTGTACCAACACGTAATAATGGGCGCGCACACACACACACACACACACCACACACACACACAGATCAATATCTATTATGTATCCATCTAATTTCCATTGGGACAGTTGAACAATGCAGTGACAGGGGGATGATGTAACTGTGCTCATATTTGATTCTACTTTACATATTTCGATAACACACCAAGAGATGATGTAACAATGTGAAGTAATATTTTATTTATAGGTGAATTTTCTGGACATATCACATTCTAAAATTGGATCAACAGATTGTTTATTCATTTGAAATTTGTTACTTTTAAAATGTTTACGTATTTGGCTTCTCATTAAATAATAGTCCCATCTGTGATTAAATGTTATCTTAAAAAAAATATCAATTAAAAATCCTCTAGAATTCCTTTCTAGAATTTAAAAAGGGTTAAGTGTCCCACCCATGGAGGAGGAACAGAATTCCCTTTAAACTTTGCTCTGATTAATATTAAAGTTTAATATTGATCTTTAACAGTGACAGTCTCCAGCTGCTGGTGCCTGCCAGAAGTGAAGCAGCTCGCCATCGACTGCCCTGGCCTGATTATGTCAGAACAATAGAGCCGGCAATAACTCACACCGCTCATCTCCGATCGCATCGAATTCCAATAAAACACAAAAGTCATAATACATCATCTCTTGCAGTGTGACTTTATATGACTTTACAGGACGCAACGACCAAAACATTTCGGAAGTGTGAAGAGAGAAAGCTGACAGGCCTCAGACGCTGTTGTCGTCGTGTGATTACCGCCATGTTGTGGGTATCGACGAGTCGCCTGCACGATGTTCCCGCTCCTTCTCTCTCGATCAATAGAACATGGCTGCATGTCACTAGAGTCAAACTGGATACACTCACTGACACATTTTCAACTGCTTTGTTGTCATTTAAAGGTGCTGCACATCACAAAATGACACAGAGCGGTTAAAACGGGTACTTCATTCCCAAATTCACAATATCGGAGTGTCGTCTCCTTCTCCTCAGACGAAGAACACGCAGGGGCAATGCTGTTTAGTTTGGTTAAAATCCATTAAAATCTCATATCTGGTAACCCGGTGTGTCGAACTGAACACTGGATAGAGTCAACTCTGAGAACAGACGTTTCGACCATGCATGGACATTTTAAAGGAGAACACTGTTGCATAATTTGGTGCAGTCCATTTGTTACATAGAGCACCTTTAATGTACTGTTCTCACAGTCCGGAGTTGAGAACGGCTGTGAATGAGGTTCTAGTCCTGAGCACAAATTATGGATCGGCCCCTTTTAATTCGCTATAATTTACACCAATGGCGACAGACATAAACGAAAATCGAGTGACTCCCAGTCGCGTTGGAAACTGTGACAATCACAGCTGCATATTTTACAGTTAATGGCCTCGTATGATTGAAAATTTGTAATTCGTATGAGAAATGTCACCCTTTAAAATGACGGCCCACTCAAAGCGCTTTACCAATGGCGGTGTCAACTGTGCAAGGCAACAGCCAGCCGGTTGGGAGCAGTTAGGTTTAGGTTTAGCTTTAGGCGTCCTGCTCAGGGACACCTTCACCCAAAAGTGAAGACATTAAAAGAGACAAATTTGTGACGATTACAATATAGTTATACAGAAAATATCCAAACCATACAAAGTTGCTGTTTTCAGTAGTCCCATTTAATAGTGGGTCAAAGAGAACCAGGAAGAGATGTTACAGTATACATGGTGATTCTAAAAGCGGTATAGTCACACGGTTTGAAGTATTACAGATATTGTTATGTCATTTTTCAGTAATGTGCCGTGAAGGCTAAAACTGAAATTACCATGGCGGCCATCTTGTTGGTGGCCTGAAGAGAGAGAGAAGTCACACCTTAACTCGTGACCCTTATAGGAGTCAATGAAAAAATAACAGAAAATATTGAAGCAGGACTGACTCCTGAGGATTCTCCACGGTTTACCGGCGGCTTCATACATTATACACTCAACCGTCAATCATTCTCAAGATAAATATATTACAAACAAACTCAAAAACCCGACGCCCCAATTAGTTTAGACTCACAACCCGGGTTTCCCCACAAAAAAACAAATATTAAAACTCTGATTTCAGCCACTTCAAGCAGATATTGCAGAAATTATTATTTTTATACAAAGACCAATTGACAAGCGTTGGGCAATAAAGAGTTGGTCCCCGGAACAAGCCTTCCTCCTGCCTAATCACAACAACCCAATGGTACAAAGGTAGAGGCTTCCCATACCAGCGATCCTCCACCAAAGGTTGTTCTGGCGCCCTCTGGTGGTCCCACAGCGCAACAACAGCAAACGCCATCCCAGGTTTGACACACAAGCCTCGGTTGTGTGACGAAAGAGAGGGGTAAAAAGGAGTGTGTGGGGGATTCGGGGGAGTGGGCGTGTCATCGCGACGATCAGTTTTTTCCGATGCGAATGTTGGGGTTCATGAGCGGGTCGAGGTTGGGGTCGGAGCCCGCGGAGGCGCGGCCCAGCTTGGCCATGACGATGATGAGTGTGAGGAAGGCCAAGACCCCCACCAGCAGGAACATGAAGACCCTCTGTCTCCAGGTCAGAGAGCTCTTCTTAGAGCCCCGTCGGTTCCTGGAGAGAATAAAACACCCAGACATTATTAAAGGTGCAGTGTGTAGCATTTAGTGGCATCTAGTGGTGAGGTAGGGGATTGCAACCAACTGAATACTAAAAAAGCCTGAATTAGCATGTGTGAGTGAGTAGAATACTAACTTGAGGATCTGAGCAAACCAGCTGAGCGTGGGCCGGCGGCGGTACTTGTCGTCGTCAAAGTCGATCTGCGTGACGGAGCTGTGGCCGCCTTCCCGGGTGTCATACACTTTCCTGGGAGAGGACGCTGGCAGGACAACAAGGCTGTTAACCGGCATCCTAAGTCTCTACTTACACCCGTCTCACCAGGGATTCACACACACACACACACACACACACACAGATCTAGTCATTCAGCAGGCGCTTTTATCCAGAGTGGCGTACAAGTGAGGCTGAGAAACATCAAAGTATACAAAGAAGAATTTTAGTAACTACACAGAAAAAGTTTGCATGCCCAAGTTTAAAAAAAATAGACAATTGGACAGAGTGCAGTGAATAAATAGTGCTCAATAATAAATAAATACAAGGAGGTAGAAATAATATTGAATATTGAATTTCCGAGACATTATGCTAACTCAGGAACATATTTCATTCAGAATCCTTCGGGTTAATTGGAGGAGCAAGGCACATTCACAAAAAGTTAAAAACGGACATTTTTTTAATTGCTTTTAATATTTAATATTTCTCCTCTTCTGGAATGAATTTTGACACTTACTTTCGCTTTAATGCAACCTCTATATATTCAATAAAAGTAATTTATATTTGACATATTTTTATTTTTTTTACCATGACATTTATGGCACCAGTTTTACATTTAAAAGCAGATTCAGAGTGCTTGGCCAGTACCTGAGTGCATGGTGACCGAGTCACAGGTGGCAGCAGTAGTAAAGTTGACCGCGGCGTGTTCCGGAGTCGTGGAGCTCATCGTGGTGCTGTGAGGAGCTCCCCGGTCCTCCCCATGTTCTGAGTGCGCGGCACACAGTGGGGCCTGGCTGGGGGCGGTGGCGTATGAGTGGCTGGGGTACGCCTCACTCTGCTCATGAGCTGAGGAGCAGAGGAGAGGACAGGACATTAAGTAAGTGCTGAACTATATAAGAATTCGATTAAATACATACCGAGGTCTGAGAAAGTGTGTGTGTGTGTGTGTGTGTGTGTGTGTGTGTGTGTGTGTGTGTGTGTGTGTGTGTGTGTGTGTGTGTGTGTGTGTGTGTGTGTCTGGGTTGACTCACATTCGAACGTCGACCAATCTGTGTAATCGGTGACATCACGCGAGTCATCTGCCAGGACGGGCTCCTCGATCTGTGAGCACGGTCAAACACATTATTATTATTATTATTATTATTATTGCTGCATCTACAGCATTTAAATACAACTAATGACTAGTGGATACAGGACATAAGTACGTTTGCATCCGATTATAGAAATCATTCACATTAGTCATGGTCTTGTAATCACCGTAGTTTGATTAAGCAGGCGGATTTAATCCCAGAGCATAATGCCATTAAGACACACATTATACATCATCACACGTTGGCATGTAAACACCTTCATCTGAATTTAACATATAGGAATACCAAGCCAATTCATTAAAAAAGCCCTGCAAGTGAAATCTATCAAACGTCATATTTTTATCGTCATATTATTATTATAATCATCACCATCATCATTTAATGCCATTTGATTTATGAGATAATAAAAGGGGTCAAGAATATAACTCTGCCGTGATCAGACAGTTTTCCTGCAGGAGAGACGAGAGTAACTTGGCTGATAGCTGTGATGAAAAGCAACAGACCACGCCACAAAGTGTTAAGGCAGTGCGTGTTGTTAGTCAATATTATCACCCCTCATGAATCCAAGGACCCAAGATATCTATATACCGCCTGGGCCTCGCGACGCCCTTTTGACATGTGCTCTGAGATGAATATCAACAACAGGGTTACCGTGACACACACACACACACACACACACACACACACACACACACACACACACACACACACACACACACACACACACACACGTTTGAACTCCTGTGTGAACTCCTGTGATGTCTCTTCAACATGCGCAATACACTGGGGAGGTTGGGTTGCACTTACCAGGGGCAGCCCGAGACCGGCCCTGGCCCAGTTGACGGAGGACAGCTGGTCCCGGAGCATGTCGGCTACCGGGCTGGCCAGGTTGGGGGGAGGGAACACGGGGCCCTGGCAGCTGGGACACTGGTACCCGGCCGGGGCGGTGTGGAGGGGGAGGCGGGCCGCCAGCTCATTGAGACACGCCCAGTGGAAGACATCTGGGGGAGTGGGGGGAGACAGGACATGAGAGAGAGAGTGAGAGAGAGAGACTCCAAGTAGAAAAGGTAAACGCAGGGTTCCAGATAGATAGATACAGGTAGAGAGAGAGAGAGAGAGAGAGAGAGAGAGAGAGAGAGAGAGAGAGAGAGAGAGAGAGAGCAAGAGAGACAGCTAGAGAGAGAGACAGACAGGTAGAGAGAGAGCAAGAGCGACAGGTTTTCGAACCAACAGTTAGTTCACTCACCGTAGCAGACGAGTCTGGCTGTGTCTTGAGCATTAAGCGGGTGGTTACACAGACGACAGTTGGGGTTGTAGTCACTATCCTGAAGCCACTGCAGATACGACTGCACTATACACTACAGAGAGGGGAGAGAAAGCACCAACCATTTCACAACCCTTGATCATGAACAAAATAATATAAATATAATTTGGTAATATATTTAACTTTTCAACCTTGGGTTATTACAGGCCTCACTTGGGGTCACCTGATATATGACATCGCAGGAGATTGCTGATTTATAAGCTAGATATTGGATGGTGCATTTTTAATTAAAAAACAAGAGTGGGGGTGCAAGGTTGGGACTAAAACGCCACCAAACTGACCTTGTTGTGGTTGGAGACCAGGCAGTGTTCACAGACGTTCACCCGGTGCTCAAAGCAGAACAGATTGGTCACTTTCCTCTTGGGACACTTACACAACCCCATGTCCAGGAACACAGTCTACACACAGACACACACAAGAGACACACAGTTTACACACAGGGCTTCAACACCTCCCCCTGTGTGTTGGAAATCCAAATAAAATCCCACAGTCTACACAGTTTAGTTTGACAGTTCCAACACGGAAAGGGCAAATTCCAGTGTGAATTCCAGGTTGTGTTGACTTATTCAATTATTTAAAAGTCTTTGTTGAAAGGTCAACCTAATCCAGGTTGGTTTGGTAGATCTGCTGTTCAATAGCAGACTGAGAATAATCACAGCGTATTCTATCCATTCTGAAATGAAATATTAGATAAATATTAGATGTCATATCATCTCTTTTGATTCATAATGAGGTAGGATACTACTCAAAATACTGTCCCGCCAGTTGAAACAATTGCAATAATTTGCAAACACGATTTAGTATCTACTAGGTCACTTAAAGTTGCCAACAATAATCACATTCTATTCTTAATAGAATAAATGGTAGCAGGAGTCACCGTGAGGCCTCCAGGGTTGACACTGAGACACGCCTTCCGTGAAGGCACTCTGCGTATGGGAATGCTTTCATTCATTATTAATAGTACAGAAGGCAGACAACTAAATGGTCAGATTGGGCCAATATCTTCCCCCAGATACTCGTCATACAATATCCAATATCGATCAACAAGCTTATATTCGCTGTTCAACCAAACCACAAACAAAAAGTTGTGGTTCAAGGCATAGGAAGTGACTTTCAAGAACGATTGTCAATTGACAAGCGACTGTGCTGGCGGCTGGTGTATAAAGGACTTAATGCGTCGTACGTGTATTTGACCAACACACACTAAGACATGTGTTGTGTTCCGGGTGACGTCTACAGTGTGATGACAGTCGTGTAGCAACACATTAGCTGCTGATGGTCAGCGCTGCGCTCCGTGGATACGACGACGACGACGACATTACCTCTCAACGCGGTGTTACACAAAGCCCATCCGTTATAGTGTGAGGAGTACAGCGGTCACTTGGCGGTTCGAAAGCTGCCTGGCATCAGGACTGTCCATTGAGCGCGGCTAGGTCTTGTGTGTGTTGTGTGGTGTGAGCGTACAGTACGTGTGCCACGTCTCTTCCGCTTACTCTGCTTCCTCGTCTCTCATCTCCCGCTGCGCTGACCGAGTGCAGCGCCGCCGTGCGCCCCCTGCTGGCACGTCGAGGGGGGGCCCTGTTCATGCGTCGGGTTTTTTCTCTCTCAATGTAGTTGTTTATTTTATATTTTTTATTATTATTTATTGATGTAGTTACTGACTAATTTTCTTATTCATGTATTCCTTTATTTATTTAGTCAGTCACTTGTTTATTTATTCATTTGTTTCTTGTATTTATGTGTTTATTTGCTTTTTTTATTTTTTATTATACAATAAAATACTGATACAAATGGATTTTATGAAATATTTCATCATCCAAATTTCATCCGAACCCTAACAATGTATTCTGTTGTTTTCATATACTGTGTGTGTGTGCGCGGAGACGAAACTTTGGATTCATCTCCTCAGAGAAATAGAGGAGATAGCCAAATCCTGTCACCTTGATTTACATCTAAAGGAGATCATTGCTGCCATTTGCCAAAGAGCAGATGAGATGAATTCCAATACTTATCAGAGCCCAAGACTTATCATCTTGGGCGTCTTGGCAGTTTTTTTCCCCCCTGCGTCAGCAAGGTAGGACATTAATAATAGATAGATGCTATGAGCTATACAATGCAGTGAAAATTGGAAGACGTGGATGATGGAGTTATACTCTCCTGTCTATAGTTCATATTTCATGATAGACTATAGGATCCCTATCACATTGCCCCTTGCACACATGCACACTATATAATTAGTGTAATATTTTTGATGTTTTGTATGTAGCACTCTATTAATAGCGTCGTATACTTCAATTATTGTACTTTGTATCTAATTTCCTTTACTGCACCAACATATCAGGGGGAAAAATCCAAGTATGTGAAACTTAGTATTACATATCACCATTGCATTAACTTTACATGTTCTTGCTGTTGTTCTTCGATCTGGCCAGTGCGCTGAACGATGGGTTTTAATCAATTTATCTTCCGGCCTATGTTAAAATGTTAACTAAGTAGGCCTGAGAGACACACAGAGATGAGAACATGCTCACCAACCACCAATCATCATTCTTCATGCAAAAAAAAAAAAAAAGAAAAAGGTCTGTCTACCCCGTGTTCATTTATTCGATATTTTGTCACGTTAAACCATTTATCTTTCCCCGCCAGTTGATGTTTGTTCGAGTGGATTGCCTCCCCTCCTCTCCTCCACGTCGTCTGGGGAAAAGCTCCGACGAGTGACGCGTTCGGAGCGGTTGATTAAAAACAGTTGCCGCGTGTCGCCGGTGGAGCCGCACTCGACATCCCTCTTGTTCGGAGACGCGGGAGCTCTCCGTGGTGCTGAAGAGTGATGCCGCAAGCTTCCCGCAGCGGGCACGACATAGTGTGTAGAGGGGGGCGGAACAACCAAGCAGCAGTATGAGGAATAAAACACAGATTCACTCTCTCTGTGTGTGTGTGTGTGTGTGTGTGAAGCGTATAGGCCTATTCATCAGGCTATGAGACGAGAGGGAAACCAGAATTGAATGCTACAACGGTATATCACTATTAAAGGCCTGCTCCAAGTGCACTTGAGTGCTTTGACCTGGGCCACCGCCGGGGGTCTATTCATTTAAACTCCCCCTCCTGGACTCATAATAATAATAATTAGCTTTTCCAAAAGCACCAGTGGACGTGGGGCGCAGTTGCTGGCATATACCTCTTCATTTTGTTATTTCTGACATGTTTTGAAGCCAAACTCTCAGCCTAGGCCTGCAGTTTAGGCCAGCGTGGGTACCGTTGAGGCATATTCCAGCACGCTTACTCAACTGTGAAGGATTCCTATAGCAGATCCTATTACTTATTAATATGCAGCGACATCCGCGAGGGCAAAGCCATTTTAAGCAAACATTCGCCGTGTTTACTTTAGTCGCGCAGCCATGCGAGTGTTACGATGCTGGCGTCTGCGTAGCACGCACACACACACACACACACACACACACACACACACACACACACACACACACACACACACACACACACACACACACACACACACACACACACACACACACACACACACACACACACACACACAGACGCACATCTGCCTATATCGTCACTTGTATATTAATGCTGTGGGGGGGAGGGGAGGGTAAACTGGTATGAGGTGAATATAGAATTTGGAGGGGAGAGAGAGAGTGAGTGAGAGAGAGAGATAGTGAGATAGAAAGAGAGAGAGAGATAGTGAGATAGAGAGAGGGGGAGAGGGAGGGAGCGAGAGAGAGAGAGAGAGAGAGAGATGACAAATGTGGTGCTTAACAACGACAAAAGAAAACACATTACCCCGTTACCGTGGTGTGGAGGCAGGCAGGCAGGCAGGAGGAAGGGCACAGTCTGACAGACACCAGGAGCCTGTCTGTTGGGTGGAGGGCGAATCCGGATGGATGAGGGAGGTAGGGCCCGTGCAGGCCTTGGGGCTAAGAGATGGATATACAGCGGTGCACAGAAATGTTGTAGGCTAACGGGTCGGCACGGAGCAGACAGTGATTGATAGAGTGTGGCGCTATCGAGCCAGGCCATCAGCCCTATCTGTAAAGAACAGGCGGCCCGGGGATTACGGCACGGGGCCGCCTAATGAGGTGAATATAGAATTTGGAGGGGAGAGAGAGAGTGAGTGAGAGAGAGAGATAGTGAGATAGAAAGAGAGAGAGAGATAGTGAGATAGAGAGAGGGGGAGAGGGAGGGAGAGAGAGAGAGAGAGAGAGAGAGATGACAAATGTGGTGCTTAACAACGACAAAAGAAAACACATTACCCCGTTACCGTGGTGTGGAGGCAGGCAGGCAGGCAGGAGGAAGGGCACAGTCTGACAGACACCAGGAGCCTGTCTGTTGGGTGGAGGGCGAATCCGGATGGATGAGGGAGGTAGGGCCCGTGCAGGCCTTGGGGCTAAGAGATGGATATACAGCGGTGCACAGAAATGTTGTAGGCTAACGGGTCGGCACGGAGCAGACAGTGATTGATAGAGTGTGGCGCTATCGAGCAGCCATCAGCCCTATCAGTAAAGAACAGCGGCCCGGGATTACGGCACGGGGGCCGCCTAATGAATGGCTGCGTTTAGCCGTGCAGCCTCTAAATCAGCCGCCGTGGAAAATAACTGCGTATAGCTGCTTCTTCAGCGTATGCTTCAGCCACATGTGTGTGGAATAGTTTGGACATGTTTGTAGACCCCTACATGAGCGAGAGAGGGAGGTTGGGACTCAGGGAGATAAAGAGAGAGAGAGAGAGAGAGAGAGAGAGAGAGAGAGAGAGAGAGAGAGAGAGAGAGAGAGCAGGATATTTAGTGGCAAGCGAGTTCAACTCCCAGCCAAACAGTATCTGGTCTGGGTTCGAACCTGCTTACGTGATGATATGTATTTGTGGAGAAAACTGTCTGCTGATAAATGAGGAGAAAGATAGAGGTTTGGGAGAGAGAGAGAGAGAGAGAGAGAGAGAGAGAGAGAGAGAGAGAGAGAGAGAGAGAGAGAGAGAGAGAGAGAGAGAGAGAGAGAGAGAGAGAGAGAGAGAGAGAGAGAGAGAGACAGATATTTGGGCAAAAACTACAAAGAGAAATGTTTGTGAGGAATAAAGAGAGGGGGAGAGATGAAGGGAGAGTGTTTGCGTGTGTGTGTGTGTGTGTGTGTGTGTGTGTGTGTGTGTGTGTGTGGGTGTGTGTAATTACGCGCCACAACGCACAGTTGACCAGACAGACAGAAAGGTTTTCCTGTGATCCTGCACTCACTCATCTGTCACTTTAAAAGGCGGTGGCGGTAGCGGCAACAGGAACACTTGAGAACACCTCCATAAAATACTAGATGAGAACCTGAGACCTTTACAAACGGTGACCTTCAATGAATCATTTAAGTGCGTAGCTTTGCAAAAAAAAAATTGAGAGCGTTGGAGGAAAATACTGTTTTAACATTCTTTGTCTTCCACTTCGGAGGTGTTCGAGTCACTTGTCAGCCACTGCTGGTGGGTGGGGTGTCTAGAATGATCAAGGTCTGGCTACTATATGGGCGTTATAGCAATCATCTATGTTCCTATCTTGGTTCTAAACACTAGCTGGATGAACTGAATGCGTGATCCCACGTTGAGTTCACCCCTACCCAGCTAGCTAGTCATTCATGTGCAACTATTCAGAGAGACAAGGCCTATCATGAAATATAAACTGTGTTATTGTGTTATTAACTCCTTTTGGGGAGTATTATGAATTCCACACACACACACACACACACACACACACACGTACAGGTGTGCGAGACATGGCAACCACTGCTCAAAAGATCTGACATATATATCATTATTATTCTTCCCAAACTTCCCTACTCAACGCTTTAATGCTATTATGAAAACTTTAATACTATTCATACTTTTGTATTTTTCTACTTTTTCTACGAAATATAAATCATTAAAATAAACTAAAATAAACTGTCACTCACTACTGCCACAATATTTAGATCCCATAAACATATTATACATCAAAATGCTGAGCTACTCGCGATGGATGATTGCTCATCTCAATATTCTAAGCAATTGTGTATATAACGTTCTCCACATACACACACTGAACTACAAATAGCTGTTAAAAGAATCCAAAAGAAAAAAAGAAGACTTTATTATTATTATAATAATAATAATGGCTTATATTATTATTATTATTCCCAAACACCCATACACACCTCCTTCATATTTTATGCTACAACAATAATTCAAATCTTACTTCCTTACAATTTTACTCTTCAAACCTCTATACAATGACTCAAAATGTGTGCATTGATTAGACAATGCATCAGAGATGTGCAGCCCCACCCAGCCCCAGAGTCTAACTCGCCGCCAATCATACACACTCCACAAATACCAATGCATAATTTACAAACAACCTCCCTTTTTCAAGAATGGCTTAAAACTGGACAGATTCAAAAGTAAGGAACTCCTCGCAGTTCTTCTTCTGTTGAGTTTTATGGTGGGAATTATTTCACACAAACTATTTGGGTGGAAGACACACAAAAGACCAAAAAACAAGCCCTAGCAACCACGTAGAACACAATAGAAACTGCCTAGAATGCGAGCAACCACCTACAAACCAAAACACCAT
Organism: Coryphaenoides rupestris; assembly: GCA_002895965.2. Classification (NCBI taxonomy): domain Eukaryota; kingdom Metazoa; phylum Chordata; class Actinopteri; order Gadiformes; family Macrouridae; genus Coryphaenoides; species Coryphaenoides rupestris. The sequence goes on from PIJE02000348.1 coordinate 49,607, forward strand.
AGCAACCATGCAGAACACCCACCCAAACACCCAAAACACACAGAAAGTCTCCCAGAACATCCTAGCAACCACCTAGAACACCCTAATAACCCCCCAACCCCCCAGAACATCCTAGCAACCACCAAGGACACCTTAGCAGTCATTCAAAACACCCTAGCTGTTACGGCTCACCCGTCCGAGCCTCCAAGTCCGCCTCTCTCCCCTCCCGCTACGCGCCCTTCACGCTCCTCTGCGCGCCGCCTCGGACCGGGCATACGGCGTTCCGGCTCCCCTGAGTTCCCCCTGGCCACCAGGCTCTCACGTTCCCCTTAGTTCCCCCTGGCCACCAGGCTCTCACGTTCCCCTGAGTTCCCCCCTGGCCACCAGGCTCTCACGTTCCCCTGAGTTCCCCCCTGGCCACCAGGCTCTCACGTTCCCCTGAGTTCCCCCTGGCCACCAGGCTCTCACGTTCCCCTGAGTTCCCCCTGGCCACCAGGCTCTCACGTTCCCCTGAGTCCAACCTGGCCACCAGGCTCTCACGTCCCCTGAGTTCCCCCTGGCCACCAGGCTCTCACGTTCCCCTGAGTTCCCCCTGGCCACCAGGCTCTCACGTTCCCCTGAGTTCCCCCTGGCCACCAGGCTCTCACGTTCCCCTGAGTTCCCCTACCAGGCTCTCACGTCCCCTGAGTTCCCCCTGGCCACCAGGCTCTCACGTCCCCCTGAGTTCCCCCTGACCACCAGGCTCTCACGTCCCCCTGAGTTCCCCCTGGCCACCAGGCTCTCACGTCCCCCTGAGTTCCCCCTGGCCACCAGGCTCTCACGTCCCCCTGAGTTCCCCCTGGCCACCAGGCTCTCACGTCCCCCTGAGTTCCCCCTGGCCACCAGGCTCTCACGTCCCCCTGAGTTCCCCCTGGCCACCAGGCTCTCACGTCCCCCTGAGTTCCCCCTGGCTACCAGGCTCTCACGTCCCCTGAGTTCCCCCTGGCCACCAGGCTCTCACGTCCCCCTGAGTTCCCCCTGGCCACCAGGCTCTCACGTCCCCTGAGTTCCCCCTGGCCACCAGGCTCTCACGTCCCCCGTCCCCCGCCGGCTCTGTCCTCTCGGCAGGCTCCTCCCACTCCTCTCACCTTTCTGACTCGGAGTCGGATCCCGACGTTCCCAGCACGTCGGCGCATGCGCAACGGCAGGAGCGGCGATGACGCTTCCACAGCACGGCTCTGCTCACCTGTTCCTCATTTCTAATCACCGCACCTGTCTCTTGTCTGCTATCACCTTCAACCCTCCAAGAACCTGGTCTGCACTCCACTCTTGGTGAGATCTTACCACAACCTACCGGTGGTAACGTATAGCCCTGAGCCTACTTTCTGCTCTAGTGATTGTAGTGCCTTTTTCTCTCACCAACTAACTTTACGCAGTTGTTGTGCCAACCCTGTTTTTTGCCTTTGCCTTACCTGTGATCATTATCACTCACCCTCCTTCTCCTCCTCGTCTCTCCAGCATCCCGGACCCCCTCTGCTGAGCCGTGCTAACCTGCAGAGCCCTCACCCTGCTCCACCTACAACCCTCTACAGCTCCCGCGAGCACATTGACTATTATTAATTAGTTAGGCAACCCCTTTGTGGTTACTTTATTAACCAGTCCATCGGGGCTTGGAACCCTGAGCTTACCGCTCAGGTTCAAAGCCAGGTTGCTGTTGCGCCTGGGTCTTAGCCACCCCACCCTGACACTAGCAACCACCTGGAACACCCTAGAAACCACCCAGATCACCTTAGCACCCACCCAGAACACCCTGGCAATCACATACAATACCCAGCAACGAACACCGCTAACACCACACACACACACAACACCCTACCAACCCCATAGAACATCATAGAAACCTCATAGCAACTACAGGGAACACCACAGCAAAACAACCAGAACACCCTAGCAATCATTCAGAACATAACAACAGTGAAGAACAGCCAGCAATAGATAACACTGTAAAAACTACAGCACAACTTGACACCACTCTACTGTAGCAATATAACAAGTACTACAAGCTGCACACCACAATTTCTTCTGAAACTTTCATTTTTCTAGTTTTCTTATTCATGATGTCCTTGTGTATAAAATGTGATTTTGTTTACCGCCTCCTTGGCCGGGTTGCTCTTATAAAAGAGAATTTAATCTCAATAAGAATCAACTGGTTAAATAAAGGTTACAAAAATAACATAAATAGCTAAAATGTAAGCAAATCATTAAGGCTTTATTTGTTTATTCGTTTATTTGTGGTTGCTAACATCCTGCCACTGTTATCGCTAGAACAAACACTTTCAATTAGGAATTGAACTTGGTTATACTTCTTTGAACCTTAACAATATTCTATATCTATATTAATAAGTATGTAGCAGACTTATAGGAAAATGTTGATTGGGTTTATGATAAAACAACATTGTGTTTTTGTAACCTGATTGCATACGACAGGCAAGGCACTGGCCTCTTAGCACATAGGATTATCTGATTGAAGTTTTATGATTAACTGAGATAAGATCCAAGTTTAACCCGTTTCTTCCTCTTTTTCACTCTTCATAAATGTATTTTCCTGGGGTTTCTTAAACGAAATCAAATTACGCCCCCGCTGTTAATCAAATCGTATAATTTGCGAAGTAATTATACTTTAGGTTCTGTTGCTTTTCCAGGGCATCGGCTCACAGGGAAATCCGTTGGGCTTTTGTTTCCAATGAAATTGAATTGACTGATTGATTTATGTGTGTCAAATGAAGGGCAAAGAGACACAGAGAGAGAGAGAGAGAGAGAGAGAGAGAGAGAGAGAGAGAGAGAGAGAGAGAGAGGAGAGAGAGAGAGAGAGAGAGAGAGAGAGAGAGGGAGAGAGAGAAAGAGAGAGACAGGCAGAGAGCAGAGAGAGAGGAGTT
>PIJE02000348.1:57500-70802 GCA_002895965.2 Coryphaenoides rupestris
TAACGCATGCACATTTCTTCTCTCTCTCTCTCTCTCTCTATATATATATATATATTACTGTATATATATCTCTCCCTCTCTCTTTATCTCTCTTGGTTTCTTTCCTCTCTCTCCCTTGGTTCCTTTCTCTCTCTCTGGCCATCTCTCTCTCTAACACACACACACACACGCACACACACACACACACACACAAACACACATACACACAGACACACACACTCAGACAAGACTCACCGTCTTCTGTAGATTAGGGTTTTGTCACAGCGTGGCAGTTGCTGGAACAAGAAGTGTTTTCTTTTTTCACCAACTTGAGTGAGGTCAGTGCGTGTTTCCGTGTTTTTATTTTTTTCTCTTCCAAAGCCCAGAAATACTTCCACTTCCCCACGACGAAGCATGAAAGCTCACCTGCTTGACGAACAGCATTGATTTGGCAGAGGATTTCAACCAGAGGCATGTCGATCAAAACTTCCTGGGTTCATGATGGAGTCTCTTGCTCTGTACACATACACACACATAGATTACCGCTGCCAATATTTTCTAAGCCTTTGCCCCCCCACACCCTTTACACACACACCCACACCCACCCACCTCTGGACTCCCCCCCCTCACGCCCGCTCTCCATCTTGAGTTACTGTAGCTGACCCATTTGGATTTACTGCCTAAATAAACCAGTCGAGCGTGAATTATGTTTTACGGTGTAAACTTTTATAGAATATCCTTTGACGGCGGCGGCGGCCCGCAAGGTAGAGTGGAAGTGACACTGCGTATCTGTGATTAAACACATATTGAAATAGAAGCTACAGAGTTTATGACTGCAATCATGACTTTAACAGCTGGATGGACGGGGGAGGGGAGCGGGGGGGAGAAAAAGAAAGAAAGAGAGAAAAACGGCAGAATTTCCCGTTGAGTCGCCGGCAATTAAAATCAATAGTTTACTCTGAGCCTATAGGGACCACCGGTCCTTCCATTACAGGAACGAATATAGGCAAGGACAACACAGAGGTAAACACTGTAAGAGATACAGAGATAGAGAGAGATACAGATAGAGAGAGAGAGAGAGATACAGAGACAGAGAGAGAGAGCGAGACAGAAGGAGAGAGAGAGAGAAACACTGTAGTTCTGTAAGTAGTTTGTGAGACGAACAGATGGCAGTGAATCCACTGTTGCGCGTGAAGCGTATCATTGCCGTTTCTACGCCTAAATGAGACAGATATTGGAGAAAATATGTTCACTGAATGTTCACTCAATAATTGACAAAAACCAGTTTAGCGACTGAAAGTGTCTGAGAAATATCGTGGCTGATTGGGAACATGCTTATTTGCGTCTGTGGGAGTGAAATCTATTCATTAAACGGCCTCTGTTTTACCACCAGTAGTGACGTTGATGAGCCATCGCGAGCCATTTTTTAAAATCTACCCATGAGTGACATCACAAGTGGGAGTCCACTGGGCAGGCGGGTAGGTTGCTCTGTCCTGCACACATCTGGACAGACAAGCACGCTTGTGAAGTCACCAGGGGGTAGATTTTGCAATGAGCTTGTAATAGCTTATCAACATCACGGCGCGTCCACAAGGGGCTCGTTCACGGTGAGACGGCCACCATTTTGTGAAACAAACATCCGGATTTAGTTTTCATATACCCTGACGTCTACTATTGTTTGCGCTTGTCATGCCCAGCACAAAGCCCCATTCTCCAAGAGAGAGGAAGACATTGTGTAACGTTAAACAGTGTAGATGTGGGAAAACAAAGCACTTCCACCTCCATCAAGCTCTCCCCCTCCTGCCTCCAGCAGCCAGAGAGCGGCTCGTTTACCAGATCTTCAGGAGAGAGATTCAAAGGAAAGTATGTAGAATCACACAAAGGAGAGAACGGCAAATTGACTCTCGGTGCCCGAGTCTTTTATCTCTCTCGGCTCCGAAGTTGACAACGAAACCACCTAATTCTCTTGAGGAGCAATTTGTGGGCTGAACTTTCCGTCTCGACGGTGCGCACGCGTCTTCATCCCCACGTCGTAGCGGCGGTAAATATCACCGCGAAGGATGTTTTAATCATGAACCACTATACAGCAGAGCAGTGCTTTCCCGCTAAAAACCTTGACAACAAAGAGAAAACCGTTGAGAAGGCCAGTGTGTGCGTGTCACCCCCAGACTGTGTGTGTGTGTGTCTGTGTGTCTACTCTGCAAGATAGCGATAGACTAGAGTAGAGTGGAGGCCAGTGATGTGTCCAGACTTAAAAAGGAGGGTGGGGGGGGGGCAGGCGTGGGGGGGCAGCGTGGGGGGGCAGGGTGTGAGTTTGGAGAATTTTTACCTCACAAACTTACCTTATTTATTTTATTTATATGCCAGATGTATTGGGTAAGCGTGGCATTATAGGTAGACATAGACAGACATACAGTAGACATAGACAGACCTGGGACTCAGTCAAATGCACCTTCAGTCAACACTTTGAAAAGGAATCACCTTTGTTGCCAAGCTTTTATGTATTTTATTTTGTCATTTTGTCATTTTATTTATTTATTTCTCATTGTGTTTTATAGATTCTTGTATAATGTAATCTGTCTGTGTTTATTCTGTGCAGCACTCTGAGGTGCATTTACTTGTCTGAAAGGTGCTCTATCTATAAAGTTTGATTTGATTTGAGGTAAGGACGGAGGTAGCCAGCGTAGGACGGAAGTAGCCAGGGTAGGGTGGATAATAGATATCTCGGGTAGGGAGGAGGTAGCACAGAGTAGGGTGGAGGTAAACCAGGGTAGGGTGGAGGTAACCCAGGGTAGGGTGGAGGTAACCCAGAGTAAGGTGGAGGTAACTCAGAGTAAGGTGGAGGTAACCCAGAGTAAGGTGGAGGTTAAGCAGGGTAGGGTGGAGGTAACCCAGAGAAGGACGGAGGTAAACCAGGGTAGGGTGGCGGAAACCAGGTAGGGTGGAGGTACCGAGTAAGGTGGAAAAGGTACACTCACAGTAGGTGGAGGCAACCCAGAGTAAGGTGGAGGTAAACCAGGGTAGGGTGGAGGTAACCCAGGGTAGGGTGGAGGTAACCCAGAGTAAGGTGGAGGTAACCCAGTGAAAGGTGGAGGTAACCCAGAGTAAGATTCAAGATTCAAGAAATGTATTTGTCACATACACATACAGGATATGCAGTGAAATGAAAAGTGGCGATGCACAGTGGAATGTGAAAAAGAATGCTAAAGACAACTTGAATTGGAGGGATCAGAACCAGAACATCTCGAATATTTACAGTTAAAAAACCAGCAGGGATGAGAAATATACAAAATTAAAAAGGCAGTATAAAATGCAATGTATAAAAAATCTAACAAATATGAAAAAACATATAGAATGAAAAATATAAAGAATGAGGTGAGTACAGACCATGTATGTCATAAGTCATAAGCATGTGTCATATGTCGTAAGAGTGTGTGCATGTGTGCCCTGGTGAGGTCAGAGTTCACAGTCCTGATGGCCTAGCGGAAAGAAACTCAGTTTTTGTCTCTCTGTTCAAGCAGCGTGACTGCGGAGGCGCTTGCCTGACCGCAGCATCTCGAGCAGGTTGTTGTTGGGGTGGTGAGGATCCTTCATGATCCTGCAGACTCTGCTTCTACACCTCCTGGAATACAGGTCCTGCAAGGTGGGGAGGTACTCGTCCAGAATCTTCAGTACTCGTCCAGATACGCCGTCAGGGCCTGGAGCTTTCCTGGTGTTTCCTCATCAGAGCCCTCCTCACGTCGTGCTCGGTCATGTGATGTGCTGATGGCATGATTTTCTTTAGATTGGCCCCATTAAATTCCGCCGCCACCACCACAGCTGTGTCAGTATGTTGGGTCTGGTGCCGACTTAGCACATCATGAAGGGCCGATCGTCGGTGTCCGCTTGTGGTGGGATGTAGACTGCTGAACTCCCGCGGAAGATCGACTGGATGGCAAGAGATGGTCAGATGCTCCAGGTTCGGCGAACAGGAGCCAGAAAGAGTCTTAATATCCTTAGGGTTGCACCACTGTTGCACACTTGTTGTTGGTCATGAAACAAACCCCTCCACCCTTGGATTTACCTGACTCTTCTGTCCTGTCCGCCTGGAAAACAGAGAAGGACTCAGTCGGTCAGATGACTTGATCCGGCACCAGCGGGGTCAGCTATGTTTCTGTCAGACAAAAAATATTACAGTCCCTTATGTCCAGTTGGAATCGGTGGAGGTAACCCGGGGAGAGGTGGAGGTAACCCAGGGAGAGGTGGAGGTAACCCAGGGTAACGTGTAGACAGGCCTGATTAGGATGCAGCCAGAGCGAGGGGGGGGGGGGGGACGCGGTGGGGGGCATAGCGACAGGCTAAAGAGAGTCGACCAGCTGGCCTATCACAGAAGTGCTTTAGAAAGGGAGATGTGTGGCATTCCACAGCCGTCGGAGCGGGAGGTGTGTGTACTAATGGTGAGCAGGTGCACAAACACACCGCTAATGAGTTCAAAAGGCGATGCATTCTGACACAGGTAAGCATAGAGACACATGGACATACATCTCCACACGCGGACACACACAACACGCATACAAATACAGACACACACACACACACACACACATACATAGCATAACAGCTTTGCCAGATGGTCAGCGCACACACGCGAGCCTGAATTAACATTGGGTGTTCCCAGTGAATAAAATGAACTCAATCTCCAGCCATACACAACACATTAGCTGTCCCTTGGCGTGGTATTAGCGATGCTAATTCCTGCCAAAATTATAAAAAATTTGAAGTGAAAATGGCTCACCACTAATTATGAACCAAGTAGCCAGACCAAGCGAAACACAAACATGGAATTCTCATTAGCGGAAAAACACAAGAAAAGATTGGATTTCATTTTGGAAGAAATATGATGCTTGGTATGAGCCAGAACCACCGTTAGTATTAATAGCTCAGATGCTACAGATGCTAGGCAACCTCGTAAGTCCTTGGACTTCATGGGAATCTTCTAACACGGCAAATAATGACATAATGGAACACACAGTGGACACAGTGCTCAGCACTACGCTACTACTGCTTATGCTACTTTATTTGTAGCAAATGTGACCTTTTATTGATATTTGGTCGTTTTTTACTCATGTATTTATTGTGTGTGTTTGTGGTAATGTGTTTTAGAGTGGCTAGAAAAGCACTGAACAAAAATGAATGAATAAAGATATTATGAGTAGTCTATTATTAGTAGTATTATAACATAATTTGCCTACTATTATAATGCATTGCTGCGCTTTGAACAGATAGAATCGGCGGCGGAATCTCACCAGCTGACCTGGTGAACCGTCGCTATTCACACTGCGAGATTAGCTGTCAATGGGGCACGTTGAGGCGGGAAAAACATGTCATTCACTCATGCATGCGGCGCTGCGCCATCGCAACCGGCAGCAGGACCCAACTGTAGCTCTGTAGTATCAGTCCAGCTGCAAGGAAGCGAGTGGGAGAGAGACAGAGAAATATATATAGAGAGAGAGAGGTTTTTAGTTTTTTTACAACCACATTGTTGAGTTTGCTCAGCTTGTTCAGTCACGTATGAAAGGAGTGAAATGTCAAGGGGGGGGGGGGCTGAGGATGTGAATTGTTATGGCCGTCGATTTCATATCGCCTTCCTCTCCTTTTCTCTCTCTTTTTTCGTCGTTCGGGGCCGGGGACGGAGAAGGTCAGGTGGTGCGAGGCGACCAGTCGAGGAAGAGGAAGATCTGACAACAATAATGGGGTCAGTTCTCGCGGTTCGACCCCCGACCCCGTCCTCATCGACCTTCATCGGCCCTTCCCGGAAGCGACTGGAATCTTAAAGTGTGCCTCCATTTATTTTTAATGCCATTATCTAATAGCGTAGCCACATTTCTCTCTGTCTCTCTCTCTCTCTCAGTCAGTCCTTCTCTCTCTCTCTCTCTGTCTCTCTCTCTCTCTCTCTCTCTCTCTCTCTTTCTCTCTCTCTCTCTCTCTCTCTGTCTCTCTAAAAGACCCCCGGTCTTGGGGGATTCCTGGGGCCATTGAGAGATCGCCTTATGTAGGTCTCCCACATCTCACGGTGCAGCGGGGTGTGTTGAGTGGTGTGCCTGTGTGTGTGTGGTGTGTGTTCCACGGGCACACATGACGCAGCGCCACACACACACACACACACACACACACACACACACACACACACACACACACACACACACACACACACACACACACACACCCTGCCACTCTTGCTATCAACCTCTATAAGCTCACGGCCGCCTCGCATGAATCTGTGTGAGGAGCGAATCGAAAGTCTGCGCAGGTTAAGGTTGTAGTATTTAAAAAGGATAATCTGGGATCACCTGGGGTATGTTGGGAGATAACGGGGGCGTCGGCTCACACACACACACACACACACACACACACACACACACACACACACACACACACACACACACACACACAGAGTCACGGAGATGTCTTAACTCTCTCCGTGTAAGGACGAAAGCGTACATAAATTCTGAGCTGTCGTGAGCCCAACACCTGGGGTGACGGAACATTAATAAACTGCAGTTTGCCACCCAGGGCTGTCGATGACTACCACCCCCCCCCCACACACACACACACACACACACCCCACCCCTGACTGTTAAGACATCCCCCACGTTGGCGTTTCCTTGACACTCGGATCAAAGTGTAATTTACATAACACGGCGCAGTAGACTAGATTACCAGGTGTACACAAAAGTACACACACACACACGCTCAGTACATACACGCACATACACACCCAGAACACACACAGCTTTGGGACTTAAGCTCTTCCGTCTCACCTGTGGACCCCTCAGCTGTCAGCCGGGGTCGTTAGGAAGAGGAAGTGGTTGCGGCGTCCTCGCCTGATCCAAAATGGCGCTAAGTGGAGACGACTTGGATCACGGTGGCGATGGCGACGGAGCTCCATCCCCGCGGCCCCCGGCTCCTTCATCAAGGCCAGACGCGAGTAATAAAACATGGATGGAAAATCTACATGAAGCCCCCCGAATATATACCCCCCTCTCCCTCCAGCATAATGTCTCTGGAATGGAAAATGACACTTCTGAGTTGGGGCGGGGCGGGGTGGGGGGGATGGATATGGGGATATTTCCCTCACAGAGGAATGACGCTCAATTAGAATTTTATTTTTCACGTTGGCAAGTGGTGGAAATGAAAGGGTACAGCGGTAAAAAGATAATAAAACCTTTATTGATTCCTCCCGATGATGGATTCATAAAGCATAAAGTTCCACACACACTCACACACACATATTCCATGTTCCAAGTTCACATTGTTTTTGAAGCAAAAAGTTATGGCACTGTTATGTTTGTCTACAATTTCACCAGGGGAAAAAAAGGAGGAGAATAATAATACCACGGTTGGCTGGTCACGATAAAGTGGTGAATGTCAAATGTTGTATAAATTAGTTATTTTACGGGGAGGCTTGGGTGGTGGTGGTGGTGGTGGAGGTGATGGTGGGGGTGGGGGGCGGGGGTGGCGGGGAGAATAACACACACACACTTCATTTCCACACTCTGCCGTACAGCTCTAATAATTGTGGTGCTGACACCAATCACAGAAGCTCTAGGTGGTTGAGAGAGAGAGAGAGAGAGAGAGAGAGAGAGAGAGAGAGAGAGAGAGAGAGAGAGACAGAGAGACAGAGCGAGGGAGAGAGAGAGACAGAGATAGGGAGAGACAGAGAGTGAGTAAGAGAGCCAGAGAGAGCCAGAGAGAGAAATATAGAGGGAGAGAGAGGGATATACTGTATATATAGATATATCTACATACTGTATATATATATAGGGAGAGAGAGAGACAGACATATATATATATATAGAGAGAGAGAGCGAGAGAGAAGAGAGAGAAAGAGAGAAAGAGAGAGAGAGAGAGAGAGAGAACACGGCAAACACAAATTCATGAAAAGGAAAGTGATGGGTGCCCAAGCAACACAACAGAACAGATTGCTGCTTGGGAGAACTCCATGGTGTTGCGCAACCGTCAATTTCTTCCCCCTCCTCCAGCTGGTTCTCCCCGGTGGCCCTGAAGGGGGTGGGGTGGGGGGGGGGGGGGGGACGTGTCTATTGTTCCCATTCCGCCAGCCGGAGCCTCTTCCTGCATCTATACCACCGTCTCACAAGCGTGACGTGACGGCTACATTTGTAGCGCCGCGAGTCCGCTAGCCCCCGAGGTCGGCGGCATTGGAGGTACGTGTCCTTAACCACCCCCCCCCCCCCCCCCCCGCCCCCTCGCCCCTCGCCCCTCAACTCCAACTTCCTCCACACAACCTTTGCCCCCACCCCCCTCGAGCAGTGACTTTGGCCTGCCTCCATCCATCCACCAACACCAACAGCACCACCTTCCTCCTCATCGCCCTCCTCCTTCACCTCCCCCCCCCCCCCACCCCTCACACAGCAGTGCAGGTCAACAGTGGTCCCGGTTAGATAGTCCTCCTTGGTTCCTTTCGCAGTGTACGCCCTCCACACACAACACACACACATACACACACACACCGAAAAAACAAAATATGTGCTGTGTGTTTGTCTCTTATCTGTCCCTTTTCAAGTTTAAGTTGTCTGTTTTTTGTAAGAATGGAATGTGGTTTTTCCTTCACAAAAATTCCAACTAAGTCTTGAGTGACGAGCGGTTATAAAATGTGGGATTGGGGGGAGTTTGAGTTTAATGTCTCCAATGTCCTACGGTCCAAATCATCAAATTATCATATTGTGCACTTATTGAATGATTGAAATTCCATTAGAATCTTCTCTCACTATTGTTGAATGAATGTATATAAACAGCCAGATTCTACCTCAAAAGGTTTCTTACCAAACAGTCCGTGAGACACAGAGAAATTGGGAGCAAATATAAAATAATTAAAGCGTAACATAAAATTAACATTACAAAAAATAACCAGACAGTAGGACCGCAACACAGAAACAAACATATTCAATTAAACGGATCGCAAGTCGAGTCGGATCGTAGTCCGTGTTCCACGCAGAACGTGGAGCGTTCAGCGACGAGGCGTTGCCAGCGTTCCAGGTAGCTGCGCTGCCGTTCAAGCGCAACAATGACCTTGACACGCCTCCGCCGACGTGAGTCATCGTCGGAGGTATCATGAAGGCTGTTCGGCCTCGACAAGAGCCTCGGCCGGCACACAGCGAAACAGGATAATACGTCTATTTTAAGACAAATTGGTTAACTGTGACATTTGACATAAAAAAACATGTTCTCACAGCGTTACATAGCCCCCTCCCCCCCATCCCCCACCACCACCCACCACCACCACAAACCAAAGGGGCGCTTGGGTCTCAACGTTGAGGCGTTTGTTTGGAGGACTGAGTCAGCAGCAGCACTTTGTATAAGACCCACAAGGCGTGAATCTGCCTTCATACACTTACTGCTAAAGTGTGTGTGTGTGTCTGTGTCTGTGTGTGTCCAGTGAGTGGAGGAAGAGCTGGTACTGGTGCCACGACTGGTACCGGGTACTGGTTTGGATACTGGTATGGTATACATAGGTGTGCCTAGTGTCCCATTGTTTATACATTCTTTGCTTAGATGTCTCACGGAGGGCTGAGGGAAAAAGAAAAAACGTCATTAAGAAAGTGTACACGGATCAATATACTAAGGGGAATGGAGGAACGCAGTCACATGGGCATCAACACACCCCGCCATTGGCTCCTGCAGACTGCTGTTTGTCTGCCTGCCACCGAAACCAATGAATCAAGCGGTTCCAGCACATCAAGCAGCAGGATATTTGGAATGGGAGACCAGAATGAGAAGGCACAGAAGGGTGCTTCAGAGGAGCCCAAGGGAAACGAACATCGTTGTGCGTCCATACAGCTCTCTTGGTGGTTTGGTGGGCCGGCGGTGAGCCGGCGCATCATGTGTAACAGTAGTCAACGTCCGGTATGCCGCCTTCTCGATAGCCCCGGTTGGTGCCGTATCCCGGGTCGGACGGGCGGTCGGCCGCCTTGTAGAGGCTGGTGCCGTTGGAGGGCGGGAATATTGTGTGGACGATGTAGTCCTCCCGCAGGGGCTTGGTGGGCGGGATGGCCTGGCAGGCGGGCATGGGTGTCATCTGGAGGCCCGGCCCTCGTAGCTCCAGGATGCTGTTGTCCTTCTTGGTCCCGGACTCGATGTAGTCATCGTAGCTCTTGCTCTTCCGCGAGCTGCTCCTCGTGTAGCGGTCACGGGAGGACAGGTGTCCCTTCCGGTGTCCGTACCAGCAGAACACGGCGAACACAAGCGCCAGGAGGACGAGGGCTGCGGCCCCGCCGATGATCGCCGCCAAGGGCAGCGCGGCCATCTGCTGCGAGCCATCCCCGTCGCCCAGGCTTCCGTCCACCGGGCTGAGCTCCGACGTCTCCGCCTTGGCACACACCAACGCCTCGTCCGGCTCGCTGTCCACTGACGATGCGGAGCCCTTGCTCTCGGAGCTGGAGGCCAGGGGAGCCATGCAGATGATGTTAGTCGGCCGGGGCTGCAGGGAGGTTGAGGAGGTACTCCCGCCGGTCCCCCCTGACCAAGGTCTCGGTGATGGAGCCCATGGTGTTTCCGGTGCCCAGTCGGAGCCAGCTCAGCCGGAAGAGGAGCTAGGCTGTGCCACCGCTCCACGTCACGCGGACACTGTTGTGGAGGAGAGGCTTGACGTTGAGGGCCAGGCTCTTCCCTACGCGCTACTGCCCAGGGTGTAGTCCAGCCCAGAGTCTGGAAGGCCCAGCCCCGGCCTCCTTGGAGCGGCAGGTGAAGAGGGGAGCCTTGCGGCCGGGGAGAGGGTAGTTGAGGTGTCCATGGGACCTCCGGCGCCACCTACTCTGTCTCTGTTCCCCGTGGTCCTCGACACCTCACACTCCCGCCATCTGGCTGCCCAGGTCCACCAGCGCCCTGTCTCGCACCCCCTCTTCCGGACCGTGGCAGGTGAGGCCCCTGACAGTGATGCCGTTCCCCCGGGCAAAGCAGCCAGTCGTAGAGCCAGCGCAGGTTGCAGCCGCAGTGCCAGGGATTCCCTCGTACAAGGAGCTGGGCCAGGTTGTCCACGTCTCTGAACAGGCCCCGGGCAGGTGGTCAGGTTGTTGCCCGATAGGTCCAACCTCTGCAGGCCACGCATGCCGTCCGGGATCCCCGGGGCATGTGGGTCAGCCGCGTTGTCCTGCAGGGAGAGGCGCTGCAGGTGGGCGGTGGGCAGGTTGATGGGCGGGGTCTGGAGGGAGTTGCGGACGAGCGACAAGCCTCCGTCAGGTTGGCCAGGCGGGAGAAGGTGTCGTCGGCGATGCGCTGGTTGGCCAGGAGGTTGCCGTCGAGCACCAGGGAGCGCAGCGAGGAGAGGCCGCGGAAGGCCGTAGCGTGGGGATGGTGGAGATGCGGTTGTCGTCCAGACGCAGCTCCTCCAGGGAGGCCGGCAGCCCCGAGGGGATGCTGGACAGGTGGTTGCGGGAGAGGAAGAGCAGGCGCAGGCGAGGGTTGTCAGCGAACGCCTGGTCCTCGATGCTGACGGTGGAGATGGAGTTGTCGTCCAGGTGGAGTTTCTCCAGCAGCGGCATGCGAGCCAGCGCACTGCGGGGGACCGTGCGGATGTTGTTGTCCTGCAGGTGCAGCTCACGCAGTGAGGGGGGCAGGTGCACGGGGAAGTCGTCCAGCTCGTTGTCGTAGAGGTAGACCACCTGCACGGTGAGGTGGTGCTCGAGGGAGGTGGGCAGGCCCTGGTTGTTGACCTGGTTGTTCTGGAGGTACAGGACCGACGCGTACGAGGGCAGCGGCGGGATGGCACTCAGGCCGCGGTCGTTGCAGTAGATGAAGTCCTCGTCACATCGGCACACCGACGGGCAGATCATGTCCCGGTCCCCGATGTAGCCCTGTATCGTGGCGGCGGCGAGCTGCCACATCTCCGCCCACAGAGTCAGGCAGAGGGGGAGCAGCAGGAGCCACGTCCGCAGTTCAACCACACCTACGGTTGCCATGACGTCGACCGTTAATCGTGTCCCCGTCCTCCACGTTTGCTTTGTGTCCTCAAATGTGGAAATCCTGTGCGGTCCACCCTGAAACATGAAGGAATCAAATTAGCAAAAGTAGAGTAGGTCAAACCTCAATATTACTAATTCCTTTCATGACTCTAATGATGTAATCCATTGTTATGACATTTCACTTTTGTTACAACCTGAACCTGAGGTACCAAGTAAAGAATAAATCTGAAAATCTTCCTAAATACAAGGCCAGGCATTAGAAAGACTTCATGTCGCGGTAACGTTTCCTTAAATTACGACTTGAATTATCGTTCCTGAGACAACCCAAGGTCATCACTCAAACTATTACAGTTCACACCAACACGCAGGCATGGGGGAATATATTGATCTCCCCACAAATCTTTGCGTGATCAATTAGAGGCGGCCCGCATTAATACTGATTACGCAGCGTGAGCTCCCAGAGGTCCTCTTAAGAAAATACATTACAAGACAAACAAATAAGCAGGTTGCCAAACGCGGCTGACGGTCCATCCATCACATGGAAATATGAGAACCAATAGCTATCCTTCACTGTCCTGCACAGGGGTTAAACTAAACTGAGTGATGATGATGAGGATGAAGGTGATGATGATGTCGAGGCTGAAGATGATGATGACGATGATGAAGAATATGATGATGGTGATGATGATAACGATGATGACGATGAAGATGACGATGATGACGATGGCAATGACGACAACGATGATGACGATGATGACGATGATGATGATGATGATATTGATGATGATGTGAGGTGTCCGGACATTGCGCCAAATATTGCCGCCGTGTATCGGTGGTGTTTCAGTGTATTGCCGGGTGGCTCTGAATCGACGTAACAGTCGATGTCGGATCAATGGGATCGCTGTGTGCCCTGCTCGGCGTGTGTGGGAGTCCTGAGAGGCATCTTCATTAAGGATGCGTAATTACTCTTCTGCTGATTGGAGAAGAAGCGTGTACGCCCCCCCCTCCCTACGGAAGATCCATAGATTAAAGGACAGCCAGATGCTAAGGGCTGCACTATGGACATGTCGGCTTTTCTCTGTTTCATTGTTTGTGTGTGTGTGTGTGTGTGTGTGGTTGTTTTTTTGTATTCTCGTGTGTGTCTCTTTGTGTGTTCCTGAGATTAGAAATGAGAATCGTTTGGAAGGTTGGTGAGAGAGCAAGAGAGAGAGAAGAAGAGATCTTGCTCAAAACGAAGGTGGTGGTGTCGCATGGTGTGTGTGTTGTAGTGTGCATGCACGTGTGCATGGCAGTGGGGTGGGCAAATACACAAATATGATGCATGTTGGATTATGTATGTGTTAGTGTGGTGTGTGTTGTGTATTTA
>PIJE02000348.1:93956-113956 GCA_002895965.2 Coryphaenoides rupestris
GACTTTCTCATCTAACCTCAATGACTTTGGTTTGCAATTTCTCTCTCACTCTCCCCCCCCCGCCCCCTTTTCTCCCCGGTCTCTGTCACTATCCTTCTCTCTCTCTCTCTCTCTTTCTCCCCTCCCTCCTCTTCCTACCCTCTCTCCCTCCCCTCCCTCCCCCTCCCTCCCCCCCCCCTCTCTCCCCCCTCTCCTTCTCTTTCATCTCACCATAGATGAAACCATCATATGTGACACACTTCATGCCGGCACTGCTACCTGACCCTTCCCCTCCGCTTCTTTCCCCCCCCCCCCCCCCCCCCCCCCTCCCACACAATCACACAGCCGATCAACAGCCTTCCTCCCCTCCTCTGTCTCTCCCCTCACCACCCCCCGCCCCGCACCCCCTGCAGCCTCATCCCATCTGACGTGGCCGATTATCACACCCCTCATGTCTCTACACACACACACACACACACACGCACACACAACACACACACACACACACACACACACACACACCACACAGACACACACACACACACACACACACACACACACATCTATGGCCGTCAGGGAGTCAGTAGTATTGTTATACAGTCGAGTTAGACATGCGGCAATGACTGTCAGAGTATCAGTGTAGTGTAGTGTAGTGTATAGTGCAGTATCAGTATCAGCACAGACTCATACGATACTCTGTATAGTATCGTATAGTATGTAATCAGTGTATTACAGTATAGTACAGTTTAGTAAAACTACAGTACAGAGTATCAGTTCAAGATTCCTTCATTGCCATATGTAACAAGTACAATGGAATGCTTACTCTCCATTCACTCCTGCAGTAATCTCCTAAACATAAATTCGAAACAACTCTAAACAATTCGGAATAGTACCTAGTAAGTACAGTAAAAAGTATTTTTATAAACAATATTCTTATAAACAGAAATTCTAAAACAACTCAACAACAAGTACGGTAAAATGTACAAAGTGACAGTATTGTATAGTATATTTATACTGCAGCACATACAAAATAATCGGGGTGAGAGTTAGATAACTTAAGGCCTCTGTATCTTCAGTGCCCTGAATTTCAACTCGTTCCCTCGGTTAAATTTGGGATCGAGAATTACTGTATGTGTGTGTGTGTGTGTTGCGTGCGTGTGCCATGGTGTTTTTTGTGTGCGCGTGTGCGTGCATGTGCGTTTGTGTGTGTGTGTGTGTGTGTGTGTGTGTAATGTGTGCCTCATACTTGTGTGGGACCGGCAATAACAGAACAGCACAACATTGTTCCCGCTAGTGAGCATCGGCCAGATGTGCAGAGAAATTGTATCTCGCAGCTGCAATTAGTTGTACAGAAGGTGTCAATAAACACAAGGTTGGATCAATCAAGGCAAACGCACCAAACAGAGTCGTTTCAGAAGTCAGTAGGAATCTAATGATTATATTTAATAACCTCAACAGCCAAACGCAAGCAAATTAGTTTGTGTTGACATTTATTCAATTAGCGAAATTAAATAAATGACTGCACTGAACAGAAAGTGAGCAATGGAAGGAATACGAATGCAGCTGGAACGTGTGTCGAAGCCGCAGTTCGCTGCTGGCTGGAGCTGATCCAGCGATTAACTGAATAGACTTGGGATTAGGAGAAGCCTCCCAATGTCTACTGTTGTGTAATCCTGAACAAAGAGAGGATCGAGGCCGCGGTCTGCGAGCATACGTCGGAGATGAGCTAGCATCTCATCAGTAATGTTATTATCAGTTGTTGCACATCCATTGCCCGGTGAACTTGTACTTGAACTTGAACTTGTGCACTCTTTGTCCATCACTGATGATACATTTCATTCAGGTACGGTGAAGGATTTATTTTTTGTTGGAAAAAATGCAACCTAGAAATCCTGATTTATTTTGGCCGTGTGAAGGATTACACTGAAATGAAAATGTTCAACATGGATGTTTTTTCTGTGGCTACATTTTCTTATGTAGCCAAACCCTATAATGATTTTGGATTATCGTGATTGTACTGAACCATGTGTATGTTATGTGTATATTTTGTAACACTGTCTTCTCTGGGTGCAGGAGACTTAAATCAAACAAAATCAATCAGTAGAATCAATCGTATACGAACTGCTGGCGTTACCATGACACCAACTAGATCACTGATAATGGTACAGCTCCCACACACATACACACATTCTCTCTCTCTCTCTCTCTCTCTCTCTCTCTCTCTCTCTCTCGCTCCTAAAGACACACACACACACACACACACACACACATTTATCCACACACACATCCAGACATTCAAACTCTCACAAACATTCAATCACACAGTAAAACCCTTACACACATATACCCTGGCACACACACACACACACACACACACACACGGTAGTGTCCCACCCAGCCCCTCTGCTATGTGATCAGCCTGCTAACTGAGTTGAACATGATGTCCATTCAGACGGCAGCAGACACCGACACCGACATTGGTGTACAGATCGGGGAGATATTACGGCGACTAAACTCTTACATTTCTCTGCACAGCAGTGGGTGTGTATTATGCACTTCCTCACCCCCCGGAGACGTCTAAATGTTCTATTTGTGTCTCCGCCGCCACCGCCGGGTTCCCTTTGAGCGGCTCGGCTCAATGACGGCTGAAAGACAGCCCTTTATCTACTGGTAGCGTGGCGCGCGCATCAGCCCCTAATCTGAAAGCTTTTACTGAACTTAATTAAAGGTACTGTAATGCTCGATTTATCCCCCCACCCCCACGCTCTCCCCCCTCCCCCTCTCCCCCTCTCCCCCTCCCCCCGCTACCATCTCCCCTTTCACTCTTTTTAATTTCATTCAGAATCAATCAGGTTTGCGCTTTATAACTAACTACTACCGCACACAGGACTCCATCTCGTGCGACCCCCACCTCCATATTTCTCTGCCCCCCCTCCCCCGCCCCCCCCGCTCCCATCATTAACCCCTTTTGCTTTGATGTCTCGTATCCGAGGGGACAGCAGCTCGGGGAGGAGCAGAGGCGGGCGGTTAATAGAGCATGTCCGGGACTAAAACCCACAGACAAGCGGCTGGTGAAAAGCGCCATTTTAAATAAAGCTTTCAAGAGATGTCTCCTTTTATTTCTCCTTTGTGGTCGTGTGGTGTTGGTGGTGCTGGTGGTGGTCGGGTGGTGGTGGTGGTGGAGGTGGCGGTGGTGGTGGTGGTGATTGTGGTGATGGTGGTGGAGGAGGTGGTGGCGGAGGTGGTGGTGGTGGAGGTGGCGGTGGTGGTGGTCGGGTGGTGGAGGTAGTGGTGGTGGAGGTAGTGGTAGTGGTGGTGGTGGTGCAGCTGATGGTGGTGGTGGTCGGGTAGTGGAGGTGGAGGTGGTGATGGTGGTGAAGCAGTCGGAGGTGGGCAGTTATTGAATGGGACGAGTGAAAGTGATGTGCAACATGAAGCGAATATCAAACAGAAGAGAAGGAGAAGGAGGAGGAGGAGGAGGAGGAGGAGGAGGAGGAGGAGAAGGAGGAGGAGGAGGGCGAAACACCAACCGGAAGATTATATCAGAGTGTAAAGAGAAGAGACACGTTTATAGAGCCAGGCCACGGGGTGAGACAGGATAAAACCAACAGAAGGACGGAGAGGGAGGACGAGATAGAGAGAGAGAGAGAGAGAGAGAGAGAGAGGGGAGAGAGAGAGAGAGAGAGGGAGGGAGAGAGAGAGAGGGAGAGATGAAAAGGGGGAAGGTGAGACGGGCCTTTCGGAAGGTCTGTTTTGGACATTAATTAAAAGTTACCCTCTGATGAATTGCTCGGTGATTAATTGTTTCCTTGGCCATAAAACAGCCTGATACGTATCCCAGGGGAGGGGGGGGTGGGGTGGGGGGGGGGGGGGGGGGGGGCGGGGAGGTGGGGGGGGGGTGGGTGTGCAAGGGCCAGTAAATCTGTCATCCGTGTGTTTTCATGCTTCATGCAACATCCGCCGGTAACGAGCCGAGCGATGTGATTGGCCGCTTTGGCGGGGGTTGATTAAAAGCCGAGTCTTTCATCTTCCACCTTCGGGTTGTTGTGACAACGCCAAGGAGGGCGCGAGGAGGGTGGAGGAGGGATGGAGGAGGGATAGGTGGGGAGGGGGTTAGCGTAATGGCTTCCCATTGGCTAGCAACGTGTGTCTCGCCCAACTACTAATCTCCAACTTAACCTCTGTAAGGGCCGGGTCAGCCCAGTCCCCGCATCGCCGCGCCATCGCGGAAAAATAACCACCAAGTCATCAATTCAGCAGCCAACGGTGTGTTTGCTCACGCTTCTTACAGGAAGATACACACACACACACACACACACACGTACACACACACAGAGGCACACACAGACACATGTACACACACACACACACACACACACACACACACACACACACACACACATTTACACACACACACACCTGAGTCGGTGTCGCATCGTTAAATGTGGCGCTCTGCACAGGCGCGTGTGCTACTGCTTTATGATGCATGAGGGGGGGTGTGAGGGGGGGTGTGAGGAGGGGGGTGGGGGGGCATGGGTGGAGAGGGGGGTCATGCTCTCGGCTGAGTCGGACGAATTCTGTCCTTCTGAGCTTCCCTCTAATCACCGCAGCCCCCACACCCCCCCCCCCCCCCCCCACACCCCCCCTTACCCCAGGGAGCAGCAGCCGTTCTGCCCGTGATCCCAGAGCCCGCCGGAAGGTTATTCTCCGCACGACAAAATAAAATAAAAAAATACAAAAAATACAAAAAACCGAACCAACAACAAACAATAACAAACTCAATATTAGCTGGAGCGGTTCACCGCCCAGCGCCCTGGCCTCCTGCGCTCCTCCGGTCTACAGCGTCCACTCCCGGGGAGAGAGAGGGAGAGAGAGAGAGAGAGAGAGAGAGAGAGAGAGAGGGGGAGAGAAGAGAGAGAGGAGAGAGAGAGAGAGAGAGAACAACAAGAGGACAACAAACACAGAAAAACACAGAAAAGGCAAAAAATTCTTGCAAGCATAACGATAATTGTGGGCTGTATTGTGGCGGTTGGTCTGTGTTCCTTCTCCCTGTGAGGGGTAGAGACATAAACACACACACACACACTGGCACACACATCTCCATGGTGAATTCCATGACTGCCCGTTTTAATGAATTCTCATTTGTAGAGCGCTCTCTCGTTTTCTCTCTGCTTCTCTCTGCTTCACCCGCACTCCGTCTCTGTCTCACTATCTCTCCCTCTGTCTCTGTTTTCTCTCTCTCCCACACTCTGTCTCTGTCTCTCTATCTCTCTCTCTCTCTCTCTCTCTCTACTCTCTCTCTCTTTGAGACACACACTCACACACATGCACACACACACACACACACACACACCCCTCTCACTTGCAGGTGGTATCAGAGTAATTGATGCAATGACTGGAAATAAACAGGCAATTTAAAAGCTGGACACTTCACTGCTCTCCCTCTCTCTCTCTCCCTCTCACCCCCAATCTCCCTCCCTCTCTCTCTCTCTCTCCTGTGCTCCCCCTCCATACCCCATGTCACCCCCGAACACCTTGCTGTGTTCCAACGCTGCCCAGCCATCACACACACACACACACAACACACACACACACACACACACACACACACACACACACACACACACACACACACACACACACACACACACACACACACACACACACACACACACACACACACACACACACTAACCCTCATGCACACACATTGACATGCATGCACACACACAACCAACACAAAATTTAATTACTCCCATGAAAACTCATACACACACTCATTTGCACACATGTAATTAATATCACAACAACAACACACACACACTCACATCCTGGTACCAGGTGAAATGCAGGAGAGGAAGAGAGGAGAGGAGGGGAGAGGAGAAGAGATGAGAGGAGGGGAGAGGAGAAGAGAGGAGAGGAGGAGAGGAGATGAGAGAGGGCAGAGAAGAGAGGGGAGAGGCAGAGAGAGGAGATTAGGAGAGAGGAGCAGAAAACAGGAGGGAAAAGCGAAGAGAAAAGGAAAGAGCAGAGGAGGAGGAGGAGGAGAGGAGGAGGAGGAGGAGGGGAGGAGAGGACAAGGTCAGAAATGGGAACGAGGAAATGAGGCGCGACAAGATAATGATGAAGAGGAGGGGGCGTGATGAAGGTCTGATCTCATCGGTGACTCATGTTTGGCAACACGTTTCTGTCATTTAAAACACCAGCGACTGGAGGGGGGGAGGAGGAGGAGGAGGAGGAGGAGGAGGAGGAGGAGGAGGAGGAGGAGAAGATGGCAGAAGGAAGAGTAGAAGGAGAATAAGGAGGAGGATGGAGAGGGAGGATGGAGGAGGAGGAGGAGGAGAAGGAGAATAAAGAGGATGGAGGGGGAGGGTGGAGGAGGAGGAGGAGGAGAAGGAGGAAGAGGAGAGGAAGATGGTGGAGGAGAATGGAGGAGGAGAAGCAGAAGGAGGATGGAGGAGGAGGAGGAGGAGAGAAGTAGAAGGAGGAGTAGGAGAAGATGAAGGAGGAGTATGGAGGATGGAGATGGAGGGGGGGGAGGAGGAGGAGGAGAAGATGGTGGAGGAGGAGGAGGATGGAGGAGGATGGAGGAGGAGGAGGAGGAGGAGGAGAAGATGATGGAGGAGGATGGAGGAGGATGGAGGAGGTGGAGGAGGAAGAGGAGGAGGAGGAGGAGGGGGAGGAGGTAGCAAATTAAAGGCTCTGCCGTGGTCTTAAGAAGCCGTTCACAGTTCAGGGAGCAGGGCTCACCTCGTGGCCGCTTCCCTTCAAGGCTGCCCTGGCTGTCGCCTGGCCGGCTCACCCGCGCTCCACTGCTCAGCCAAGTGGGGAGAGCTGAGGCTGGCCTCACCCTCTCTCTCCCCCCTCCTCCCCTCCCTGCCCTCCCTCCCTGCCCAGGGCCAGCTCTGACCTTCCACCCTGCCGGTCACCCTGCCATGCCCCCCACCACCACACTCTACCGCCTCACACAGCTCCACCAGGGTGGTCTCACACGATCATGTGTTTGTGTCTGTGTGTGTGTGTGTGTGGTATTTTCACCAGTTTAGTTTCAAAAGCCCTGACTCTATGTGTGTGTGTGTGTGTGTGTGTGTGTGTGTGTGTGTGTGTGTGTGTGTGTGTGTGTGTGTGTGTGTGTGTGTGTGTGTGTGTGTGTGTGTATTTTCACCAGTTTAATTTCAAAAGCCCTGACTCTATGTGTGTGTGTGTGTGTGTGTGTGTGCGCGCGTACGTGCGTACATGCGTGTGTGTGTGTGTGTGCCCGCGCGTATGTGCGTGTGTGTGTGTGTGTGTGTGTGTGAGTGTGTGTGTGGATTTGGACCAGCCAGCCTGCTAAAGATAACCTGGGAACAGCAGAGTCACACCTGAATATTAACGAGGTTGGAGCACACCTGTCCCTCATGTTCCTAACGAGCTACACTTAATAATTAAACGACTCTTCATGCTTCTGCTGGGAGTACATGCACTCTATGAGTACTTTATTAGACAATACTGTACTGTCTGAGTGCTTTATTAGACAATACTGTACTGTCTGAGTGCTTTATTAGACAATACTGTACTGTCTGAGTGCTTTATTAGACAATACTGTACTGTCTGAGTGCTTTATTAGACAATACTGTACTGTCTGAGCCTTTATTAGACAATACTGCACTCTATGAGTACTTTATTAGACAATACTGTACTGTATGAGTATCATACAATATCACAGGACTAAAGAATACCACAGTACTCCACAGTACTCCAATACTGCTCCAATAATACTCCAATAGTACTACAAAGTACTACAGTATAGAGTACTACAGTACTATAATACCACAGTACTTAAGCACTACAATACAACAATATTACACTACTATACCACAGTACAAGAAAGCTAAAGTATCACAGTACGACAGGCCTGTACGGTGGAGGGCTGGAGGGCTGGTGGGCTGGAGGGATGGAGGGATGGAGGGCTGGACGGATGGAGGGATGGAGGGATGGAGGGATGGAGGGATGGAGGGATGGAGGGATGGAGGGATGGAGAGATGGAGAGATGGAGGGATGGAGAGATGGAGGGATGGAGAGAGATGGAGGGAGAGATGGAGGGATGGAGAGATGGAGAGATGGAGGTGGAGGGATGGAGATGGAGGAGAGAGAATGGAGGAGAGGATGGAGAGAGATGGAGGGAGGGATGGAGGATGGAGGAGGAGAGATGGAGAGAGGGATGGAGGGATGGAGAGATGAGAGAGAGAGAGATGGGAGGGATGGAGAGATGGAGGATGAGAGAGGAGGAGATGGAGGAGGATGGAGGGATGGAGAGGAGATGGAGGATGGAGAGATGGAGGGCTGGAGGGATGGAGATGGAGATGGAGGGATGGAGAGATGGAGATGGAGGGATGGAGGGATGGAGGGATGGAGGGATGGAGGGATGGAGGGATGGAGGGATGGAGGGATGGAGGGATGGAGAGATGGAGGGCTGGAGGGATGGAGGGATGGAGAGATGGAGAGATGGAGGGCTGGAGGGATGGAGGGATGGAGGGATGGAGGGCTGGAGGGATGGAGGGATGGAGAGATGGAGGGATGGAGGGATGGAGGGATGGAGGGATGGAGGGCTGGAGGGATGGAGGGATGGAGAGATGGAGGGATTGGAAGGGATGGAGGGATGAGAATGGAGCTGGAGGCGATGGAAGGGATGGAGAATGGAGGGCTGAGGGATGGAGGATGGAGAGATGGAGGGCTGGAGGGATGGAGGGCTGGAGGGATGGAGGGCTGGAGAGATGGAGGGCTGGAGGGATGGAGGGATGGAGAGATGGAGGGCTGGAGGGATGGAGGGATGGAGAGATGGAGGGCTGGTGGGATGGAGAGATGGAGGGATGGAGGGCTGGAGGGATGGAGGATGGAGGAATGGAGGGCTGGAGGGATGGAGGGCTGGAGGGATGGAGGGATGGAGAGATGGAGGGCTGGAGGGGGGAGCTGGAGGGCAGGAAACAACGGCAGCTGACTAATAGAGAGCGGTGAGGTGGATGCATGGGTACCATTTTAATCGGAATTGATGGACCATTGTCCTTTGCATAGTTTCATTGTCGATAAAAAGGCAGAATCCGTCCGCCATTTTAGTACACATTTTATTATGGATTAATCTCCCTTTAGGTCTCCCTTTTTTTCATCGGTTTTTGTGTGCAAATGTGTATTTCCCCCAAATACGCGTCAGAGCTTATACCGTTCTGACATCACTTCCTCCCTTTGAAAAGAAACCCTGACTTGATTCTAGAAGCCGTTTCAACCCACGTTCATTTGTGACATCGCAAGGGGTGGGTGTGGCCGTCCCAAGGGACACAAAAAATGCAAAAACAGCCTCGCTCCTTGAATAACAATTTCGTCTCCTTGCATCATCACAAAGCCAAAGGCACATGTGATGTCACAGGAGCCCAGCAACAGCGCAAAGACACATAAGCCTCGTTTGACGGCCGCGAAGACGGAGAATCAGCCGCCGACATGTAATCTAAACCCAAACTGGGTTATCAATCAGGGGCCTGCGGGGGACGAATCTGGCCTGTGAG
This sequence comes from Coryphaenoides rupestris, assembly GCA_002895965.2. Taxonomy (NCBI): domain Eukaryota; kingdom Metazoa; phylum Chordata; class Actinopteri; order Gadiformes; family Macrouridae; genus Coryphaenoides; species Coryphaenoides rupestris. Next base: position 103,472 of record PIJE02000348.1, read on the forward strand.
ACGTTTCTCTCGTCACGCTCCAGCCTCTCCAACACCGAATGAACATCAGAATAAACATTTTTTCAAACGACTGCTAGCCTAGTGATTATGTGAAACCCGATAAGACGGTAATATAGAAAACTATCCAGCGGTCATAGGCCATATACTGAAGTGTGACTATTTCCGTGGTAATGTAAGGAATAGGAATAGACCGCATGGCGGATGCACACACACACACATGCTTTGATCGGGATCAGTGAGAAAAGTCACATCCACTGGGTTTCACTGATAGATACTGCTTGACCCGTCTGCTGTATTTTGGACCCAGCTGAAATCTTTTTGATAACCCCTGTGCCAGAGAACATTTGTATTTGGAAGTTTTCGCCGGCGCTCTCTGATAAACAATTTCACGGGCTGGCAAACGAGTAGTCTTTGTGCTCTTGACTATAAATACAGATCGTATAGTTTGAGCGCTCCCAGTACTAGGATGGTTTTAAATACAAAACCACTTATAGGCTTTCACACAAACAGACTTGCCTGGCAAGCGTCTTCTATCGCCGCCGCCGCCGCCGCAGCCGCCACCGCCACCGCCGCCGCCGCCGCCTATCACACACATCCCGCCGATCTGCCGTCGCAATCACAGCTCGGTGGCAGACGATTGGCTGACAATCAGCCGTCGAATCATCACTAAGAAGAGAGGCGAGGGGGAGAGTGGCAGGGTTCCTGAATGGCCCGTCTCACCTCGGTCCACCTCTAGAACTGCTTCCTCCGCACATTCACACTGCACCACCGGCAACTTGTGTGTGTGTGTGTGTATATATAGCACTGGGGGAGTATAGAATACAGTCTACTGAGCTACATTCTGGTTCCACTGGTAGGGCTTTGACTCCCTGTGCAGCTCAACTGGTAGAGCGAGGCATTAACACTGCCGGGGGTTGGCGGTTCGATTCCGGTCCAGCTCAACTGTTTAGGTAAGTGAGGTGAGCAAGGCATGTACACTGTCAGGATTGGGGGTTTGAGTCTGTGTGAGTTTAACTGGTGTAGCAAGGCATTAACACTGGCAGGGTTGGGGGTTTGAATCCCTGTGTAGCTCAACCGCCAGGGTTAGGGTCTTGCTCAACGGGTGGAGTATGTCATTAACACTGCCAGGGTTAGGAGTTCGATTCCCTGTGTAGTTCAACTGGGAGAGCAAGGCATTAACACTGTCAAGGTTAGGGGATTCACTTCGACTGGCACTACCCATGCTAAGAATGGATATACTCACAGTATTGTTAGACGCTTTGAATAAAAGTGACCACCAAACGTATATCTATATATACTGTATATACTTTGCTGGTGGTATACCACCACATTAAGGAACATAACAGCACTTCTGTCACGGTAAAAGCGCACGGCATACGTATATATTCACTGACTGTATATTCTTGTAAAGCTCTCACTAACAGAGAGCTATTTTGACTGTGTTTTATTAATAAAGCTGTCACAGTACAGCGCACAAAGCTGTGGGGTTTTAACGGAAATCAATCACCGTTGTGCTCATAAGTGCACCTGTGGAAAAGCCAGATGGCGCGGATAATAAATAAGGCAACAGACAGGTACGTGACGTACAGTAGAAGTACGTCAAAATGACCTTCAAATCCGGATAATACGTAACAGTGCGCCGTTCACGATGACAAACGGAGTGTAAAACGGTCTTAAGTACTGTCTTTCATTCATGCTATGTTGTTGACTCAGACACCTCGTATAACCTCCGGTCCAACACTCACTAGGTTATCAGCAGACACAAAGAAACACACACAACGACTCACAAACACACACACACACACACACACACATGCACACACACACAGAGACACACACACACAGTGACACTCACACACCGCCGTAATCACAAAACGCACACACACACACACACACACAAACCCATGCACAAACCCACACCAACATGCCCACACACACATGCACACACACACACACACACACACACACACACACACACACACACACACACACACACACAACCCCCCCAACCCCCCACCCCCACAATCACCAACTCTCACCCTCACACACACCCTGTAACAAGCTGTGTTTTTCCAGAAGCTATTGAAGCGTAAGACTGTGTGAGACCTCTCATGGACCCCCATTAGAGCTGGACGGGAGGGGGCGTGGCCTGTTGGACTACACACTGCGAGACCCCTCTGATAAGCAGAGGACCTGAACAATGGAGGATCCATGTAATGACGAGGTAATGGTTATGTAATAATGTCTGGACGGGAGCTCTGCTGCATCTATGGCAAGAACAAAAGGACAGATTACTGCCTGATTGCCACATTGTCCCTCGGTAGCACCTTTACACACACACATGCGCACATGCACACCAGCAGACATATGCACACACACACACTCATACATACACACACACACCAGCAGACATATGCACACACACACACACACACACGCACGCACGCACACACCACACACACACACACACACACACCAGCAGACATAAGCATACAGACCAGCAGACATGTGCACACACACACACACACGCACACACACATGCACACACATACACACAAATATACTCAACAGACAAATGCACACACACACATGCGCAGAAGATATATTACACATACACACACAAATATGTTATCCGGGATTATGATTTTGAATGAAAGTATTTCTGACACAAAGACAGACACAAAGACACACACGCACACGCACACACACACACACACACACACACACACACACACACACACACACACACACGTGGTTTCACTAGGCCCTTGGCCATACTAGTGCCTAATAGCAGAAGTAGTTGTATTGTTATTGTGAGATTGATGCGTCTCCCTTCAGAAGGCCGTCTGCCACAGAGCCAGAACAAGTGTGTGTGTGTGTGTGTGTGTGTGTGTGTGTGTGTGTGTGTGTGTGTGTGTGTCTGTGTGTGTGTGTCTGTGTGTGTGTGTGTGTGTCCTGTCCTGCTCTCCACTGTTCCTTCTGGGGACAGGAGACCCGTGGGTTCTGTTCATCACTTCACATTCAGGAAGAATAATTATCATCAGCTCTGTCCACAGTCACACACACACACACACACACACACACACATTTCAAATGCAAGACTACCACCTTGTTCACTGTTACAAGGATATTCTCGTGGTAGTGTAGGCTGCATTCATTAATCTACATACTCACTTGTTCTAAAACCATCAATGACATCGTTAGCAGACACACATACACACACACACACACACACACACGCACACACACCAAACAAAGACACATTCATATTGGAGGGGAAATATGAAAATATACTGTACTATTATACTAATAAGTATGCTAACTAAATACCCTAAAAGAAAATGAACAAAACCATGAATTTAATTAATATGTCGGTGCGTGTGTGTCCTCACCAATGTATATATATATATATATAGATATATATAATATATATATATATCTATATATATATATATGCCTGTATTGTGAATATACAGGGCTGCAGAGTGTGCCAGGCAGTGTGTTCCATTGTCTCCGGGCTGCAGACTTCAGGAGGAGAGTGTGAAAGATTCAGCAGGGATCAGCTCCCAGCACCACCACCACCTCCACCACCACCTCCTCCACCTTCACAGCAGTGGCAGCACCACCACCACTTCCACCACCTCCGCTGCCACTCGCACCACCACTACCTCCACCTCCACCACTACAGCTCCTGCTGCAACCACCACCACCTCCACCATCACCACCACCTCCGCCACCTCCACCATCACCTCCAATACAGCTCCTGCCACCACCACCTCCACCACTACCACCACCACCTCCACCATCACCACCGCTTCCACCATCACCCCCACTACAGCTCCCCCTCTGCCACCACCACCTCCACCACTACAGCTCCTGCCACCACCACCACCTCCACCACCTCCATCATCACCCCCACTACAGCTCCCCCCTCCACCCCACCTCCACCACCACCCTCACCTCCACCACTACCTCCACCCCCACCTCCACCACCACCCTCACCTCCACCATCACCCCCACCATAGATCCCCCCTCCACCCCCACCTCCACCACTACCACCACCTCCACCACAACCTCCACCCTCACACCCACCCCCAGCCCACAGCAGCAGCAGGGGTGACCGCCACCACGTCCATTTGCAGCGTTTAGAGCTGTGTTGTTCAGCAGCACCATTGATCATGGCTCCTCACTTCAGGGAAGAGAAGGGAGGGAAAAAAACCATGGTGGAGGAGAGGGGGGGGAGCGGGGTGGTGGGGAGGTTGGGGGGTGGGAGAGGAGAGGAGCCGGGGGGGGCGGGGGGGGGGGGGGAGAGGAGGAAAGTGGCTCTGTCGCAACACAGTCACGATTGTGTGGTTTGGACACACACCACCACCGCACACACACACACACACGCGCGTACATATACACACACACACACACACAGATTGCTGCTGACACATTTCACTGGTTTTAATTTCCTCTCTTTTCATCTTCACCTCCTCTCATCCTCTTCCTCATCCGCATGTGCATTGTGATTAATTCATATTCAAGACTTTTTTATTGGGATTTATTATTTAAATACAATAGCAGTGTGGTTGAGTGCATGTGGGGGGTGCGCTGTGTGTGTGTGTGTGTGTGTGTGTGTGTGTGTGTGTGTGTGTGTGTGTGTGTGTGTGTGTGCCGCAGCGTGTGGCTTCCCACCCAAACTCTTCACCTCTTCGGTTGTTGATCAGTGAGACTCATTGTAGACGTGCAGTGAGGATGCATTTTTTTTGCTTCTCTCTCTTTGTCCTTTACTTTTAACTATTTACATATTAATTATTACAGCTGATATCTGGGGGAGGAAAGTCGAGCGGTGGAGGGCGTTCGACAACTCCCAGCCGGAAGGTTCCGGGTTCGAACCCTAATGACTACAGCAAGCGATCGTCAACCTGCGGCCCGGGGGCCACATCCGGCCCGCCAATGCTTCCCATCCGGCCCCCAGAATATTAATGAATTCAGAGAATATGAGGAGGAAAACAATGCCTTCCGGTATTTAGGATATCTAGCGAGGATAATAGCGCCAAAAAGATGATTAATATTTCCTGCCAATCAGGAGTGCATTCAGTCTGTTCACACTGATATAGGCTAAAAAAAAACATACATTTTGTAAGAAAGTAAACCATTAAATGTTAAATCATTAATATATTTTAGATGTATTATTTTGGGTTTTTTGAAAGTCTGTCCCCCACAGTGTCTGCTTAGAAGTTTCGGGCCCTTGGACAAATGTAGTTGATGAACCCTGGTGTACAGTGTAAGCATAGCAGGCCAGATGCCCCTAACGCCCTATACCCCCTGCTCCTTAAAGGGGCCCTCTTAGACCACCAGGTGTGAGCGTGACTCGCCATTACAAGCTGTTTCAAAATTGTCATGTAAAAACGTCGTTGTGACAAAGTGACGTCTAAAGTGGGAGTGTCCAAACTGATCTAGTCAGCATATATCTGGGTGGACACTCCCACTTGTGATGTCACTTCATCACAATGGCAATTTTGACGAAGTGTGACTCGTCACGCTCGCACCTGGCGGTATAATAGGCCACCATTCATGACATGCAAAAAAACAACAATAACTCAGATTTTCATAACAGCGTCTGCTGAATGAATTAAATAGCATGTGTCTCGTATTTCGAGAAATAGCTCGAACCATTTTTCCTTTCTCTTTTTCTCTTTTGTCTCGCTGAAACAGTCCTCGTCGTGCCAATTCTTCTCTCCTCTCTCAGATTGAGGCACGGAGTCGCTTTACCAGAGACACTGGCGCCCAGGCCTGTGGACGAAGACGAAGACGAAGAATGCTTTCCCTCAGTGGCTGCGGCGAAGAATGGATTCCGCCGTCCCCTCCGAGACCAGACAAGACAAACGGCTGTCATGAATCAAGGGGAAACTTTGGGAGCCGTCAAGGAGTTCAGAAACCCAGGAACATTTGGACGAAAAAGATGATAGTGAATATTTCGCTGTGAAATGTCTCCAATTGTGCACTTTAACACAAAAATCTTTCTCTATAATCGTATCTATCTATCCATCTATCAGTCAGTTCATTTGTGTCATAAAATACAAAAAATACTCCCAGATAACACATATTAGGATAGGCCTATACATGTATCTGTATGTGTGTGTGTGTGTGTGTGTGTGTGTGTGTGTGTGTGTGTGCATCCATATGTGTGCGCGCTCGTAGCACGTGTGTGTGTGTGTGTGTGTGTGTGTGTGTGTGTGTGTGTGTGTGCTTGCAAAACTTTTCAGTTTCAGTGTTTCAATATACACATCATTTCAGTAATCATGTTTCGATGCGCTCCGCTGTTTGCGAATTTTATAACATTTACACTCCCCCCCCCCAAATTCTTTTTTTTAATAAAACACATCGCAGCCACCAAAACACAGTCATCAAATCGGGAGCGTAGTGAGATTTAAAATGAATCCTCTGGTGAAGATAACCCACATACCCCCCCTCTCCTATTTAGTACACTGGAGTGGAAACAGTGTTGTTGTTTTTAAATGAACAATACGAAACGCAGGCCAGTCATCTGAAAATGTTAACTATGTTCTTCCATAGGCTTCTTTACGTCGCTGTCGCCCAACAACTGATCATAGTTGCTGAGGATTTTAAATGTATGTGTGAGTGTGTGTGTGTGTGGGTGGGTGTGCGTGTGTGCTTCTGAGTGTTGGTATACAAATCATTTTAGGGCACAGTCTGTGCATAATAAAAGAGTGACTTAGCATTTTGCTGACTCATCGGACGCCGGCAAAAAAACAACTAATGTGCGTCTAATGTATTCCTCTATTCCTCTTCCAAGCGTGTTTGGAAGCCAAGCGTTTCCAAAGCACACACACCTTGACGACATGGACCGTATAGTCATAACAGGTTTGTGGTGCACACACACACACACAATCTCACACACACACACACACTCACACACACACACACGCTTTCACATTCAGGCAGTGTGAATTTGACATCACAACTGAACGTCTGAATTATTGGCTCGAATACACAGTATGTATAAAGCTAGTGAAATGGAATGAATAAAATATGAAATGTCTTCAGTATGTGTTTGTTTTTGCTTGGTGCCGTCTGTACTGATATTATGCAGTGAGTGAGTATCCCAAGTCTTGACGCTTGAACCCAGTGCTATTTTCTTGCCACCCAGACAACCTTAGTGAGCGATGCATAATGTAAGCAAACATTTGTCTAGAATTTGGCCACAAAAGTTTGTACATTATTTCGCTTCATGTTAGCTTAAAAGTTTAAAGCTGATGATAGTGGCCAAAAGAACACGAGACCAAGTGACAAATAAAACACTGAAAGGAGAACAACAAAGCACAACAAAGCAAAAAAAGAAGATGAAACCGAAAAGGAAAACCAGGAGGAGACGATAAAGGAGCAGAAGGGAAGAGAAAACAAGATGGAGGACTGCAAAGATACAATTTACAAGAGGAGGAAACAGAGGAGGAATAAAAAGACAGAGAGGAAGATCAAAGAAAGAAGACAGAAAAGACGAAGCGAGGGAAGATAAAGCGGGACATAAAAACAAGTTCAGAGCCAAGGGCATCCCAACATGAAAACGGAAAGACCAGGAAGTGGCAAAGAAGAAGAAACAAGTGAATACGTAAAAGAGAAAGAAGGAGGAAGAAGAAGAGGAGGAGGAGGTGGAGGAGTGGGCGGAGGACAAAGGAGAGGTCTGTGTGTGTGTGTGTGTGCTGCTGCCCACCGTCCCGTGGGACGCCGGCGGGGGGGTATACTGTACATGTGACTGATGGCCATACGCTGACGTCTGGGCGGCTTGGCAGCCGGCGCCACGCTCAGGCACCCGGCCACACTGTACCCTGCTGAGCTTGCCAGCTGTCTGACTCACAGGCAGGAAGGAGGTGAAGGAGGAAGAGAGGATGGAGAGGGGGAGAGAGAGGGAGCCGCGAATGGGACGAGAGAGGAAGAGAGATGAAGGTGGATGAGAGGATGAAGAGGGATGGCGGGAGGGAGAGAGAGGGTGAGTGATGGGACAAGAGAGGGAGATAGATGAAGGAGGACAGAGGATGGAGAGGGAGGGAGCGAGAGAGACAGAGAGTGGGGAGAGAGGGGGGTGGTGAAGAGAGAGGAAGGGAAGGAAGGATTTAGAGAGAAACAGAGAGAGAGACAGAGAGAGACAGAGAGAGACAGAGAGACAGAGAGAGACAGAGAGACAGAGAAACAGAGAGACAGAGCGAGACAGAGGAGAGACAGAGAGAGAGAGACAGACGAGAGACAGAGAGAGACAGAGAGAGACAGAGACGAGAGAGAGGAGACAGAGAGCACAGAGAGAGACAGACACAGAGAGAGACAGAACAGAGAGACAGAGAGACAGAAGAGAGACAGAGAGAGACAGAGACAGACAGAGAGAGACAGAGAGAGACAGAGAGAGACAGAGAGAGACGGAGAGAGAGAGAGAGAGAGACAGAGAGAGACAGAGACAGAGAGAGACGGAGAGAGAGACAGAGAGAGACAGAGAGAGACCGAGGGAGGCCGAGAGAGAAGGAGACAGAGGGAGAGGCAAAAAGAGAGACAGACAAAGAGAGAGACAGAGACAGAGAGAGAGTACAATGGCGTGAGGAGGACATAAGCCCTCAGGCATTCCTCCGCTCCATCTCTCGCTCCCTCTCTTTCTCTCGTGATATTCCCGTCCCAATCCCGTCTCTCTCTCTCTCTCTCTCTCTCTCTCTCTCCTTTTCTTATCTCCCTCTCTGCCTCTCCTCACGGCAACGCAACACAACAGCCTATTGTCCCCGAGGGGGGAAATAAGGCCAGCATACAATAATGAATCAAAGGAATAAGGAGAGAGCGCCACAGAGGATTTGGGAAGTAATTGATGGCACGGAACCCTTTCATCTGTTAACAGAAAAGATGTCAGAGAGGAAGATCAAAGAAAGAAGACAGAAAAGACGAAGCGAGGGAAGATAAAGCGGGACATAAAAAACAAGTTCAGAGCCAAGGGCATCCCAACATGAAAACGGAAGACCAGGAAGAGGCAAAGAAGAAGAAACAAGTGAATACGTAAAAGGAGAAAGAAGGAGGAAGAAGAAGAGGAGGAGGAGGTGGAGGAGTGGGCGGAGGACAAAGGAGAGGTCTGTGTGTGTGTGTGTGTTGCTGCTGCCCACCGTCCCGTGGGACGCCGTGGCGGGGGTATACTGTTACATGTGACTGATGGCCATACGCTGACGTCTGGGCGGCTTGGCAGCCGGCGCCACGCTCAGGCACCCGGCCACACTGTACCCTGCTGAGCTGCCAGCTGTCACTCACAGGCAGGCACGGAGGTGAAGGAGGAAGAGAGGATGGAGAGGGGGAGAGAGAGGGAGCGCGATGGGACGAGAGAGGAAGAGAGATGAAGGCGGATGAGAGGATGAAGAGGGATGGCGGGAGGGAGAGAGAGGGTGAGTGATGGGACAAGAGAGGGAGATAGATGAAGGAGGGACAGAGGATGGAGAGGGAGGGAGCGAGAGAGAGAGAGAGTGGGGAGAGAGGGGGGTGGTGAAGAGAGAGGAAGGGAAGGAAGGATTTAGAGAGAAACAGAGAGAGAGGACAGAGAGAGACAGAGAGAGACAGAGAGAGACAGAGAGACACAGAAACAGAGAGACAGAGCGAGACAGAGCGAGAGACAGAGCGAGAGACAGAGCGAGAGACAGAGCGAGAGACAGAGAGAGCACCAGAGAGAGACAGAGACGGAGAGAGATGGAGACAGAGAGACACAGAGAGAGACAGACACAGAGAGAGACAGAAACAGAGAGACAGAGCGAGACAGAGCGAGACAGAGACAGAGCGAGAGACGGAGAGAGACAGAGAGAGACAGAGAGAGTCAGAGAGAGACAGAAACAGACAGACAGAGACAGAGAGAGCACCAGAGAGACAGAGACAGAGAGAGAGGAGAGAGAGACAGGAGAGACAGAGAGAGACAGAGACAGAGAGAGACGGAGAGAGAGACAGAGAGAGACAGAGAGGACCGAGGGAGGCCGAGAGAGAAGGAGACAGAGGGAGAGGCAAAAAGAGAGAACAGACACAAGAGAGAGACAGCGAGAGACCGAGAGAGAGTACAATGGCGTGAGGAGGACATAAGCCCTCAGGCATTCCTCCGCTCCATCTCTCGCTCCCTCTCTTTCTCTCGTGATATTCCCGTCCCAATCCCGTCTCTCTCTCTCTCTCTCTCTCTCTCTCTCCTTTTCTTATCTCCCTCTCTGCCTCTCCTCACGGCAACGCAACACAACAGCCTATTGTCCCCGAGGGGGGAAATAAGGCCAGCATACAATAATGAATCAAAGGAATAAGGAGAGAGCGCCACAGAGGATTTGGGAAGTAATTGATGGCACGGAACCCTTTCATCTGTTAACAGAAAAGATGCTTATGAGGCACTTTGAAACAGAGTCGTAATTTCCACGTGCGCTACTGCACACAACGTGTCCCCGGGCGCCGGGCGACATTTAAAATACAGCGTACAATACGGTAATGTGG
>PIJE02000348.1:118956-123028 GCA_002895965.2 Coryphaenoides rupestris
GTAGCGCTCGTGGTGTGTGTAACTGCCATGTATCGTCTGCCGCGCACACACGCTCAACAGTGCGGCGCCACCGGTCCACCCAGTGGGCGGGAATAAAAACCCCAAAAAGAAAAAACAGGCCCCGCCCCCTACTGGTGATGGTGTTCATGGTCACGTGACTACAGAAGAAGAAGAACTTACTGGAAGTTGAAGGCGAGGACTGTGTTCCATGAAATTGTGGCGGCAGGGCTGCCAGCGTGTGTGTGTGTCTGTGTGTGTCTGCGTGACAGATGAAGCACGTCGTCTGGATTATTGATGCCCTGAGCGCTAGCTGACGTGGGAGACGTCGAGGCTAGCGCTACTGTTGTCTGATCTCCACCAGTTAGCAGCGCCGCTGTAGTCTTTGTTAGCGCCACCGGGTACAACAACACCATCCAGGGCCTGGCGTTGGGTTGAAGTGACTCTGAGGGGGTGGGGGGGGGGGGGGGGGGTGGGGGCTGGTAAAATGGTGGGCACATTTTTTTTGTATATAGGCCTACACGTATTTTTCAGACTTCTTCATATTTAACCATAGCCTCAGAAAAGCTATTGCAGAGACACATAAGGCTACTGTTTAAAAATCAAAGACGTTTATTAATCACAGCTCTCACATTAGAACAGAACACTCGCCGAGCGCTTAATATTTTATACATTTATTCATGACTTTCTGTTAAAACTAGCAGCCTTGTGTAAAAGCCCTGAAAAGGGAGTACACAAACATGGACACCTCCCTCAGGTCATGTGTATTATGACTGGATTATCAAAATAACCATGTTAACGTTAACGTTAGTTAACTACGACAAAGAACTATAAAACAAGCTGGCTTGGCGCTACGCTGCAAGTCTTGGTTCTACACGCCGCTGTCCATGGTCCTGAATCAACAGCCTAAGCGATCATGGCTCCAAGTATCTCCAATTTTGTTGTTTTGCTATTTCAGTTTTAATCATGTGCCCGTTTCTCGACGAGCGCGCCTGTCCGTCGAAACGTGCTCCTCTGCATCGGATTGTGTGGTATCCGGTATTGCTGCTTGCAGGTTCCTCGAGAACCGCTCACCCAAACTTCACACTCACTACACGTCCTTCCTCCGCAAGAGACATGAAGCTTAAACAGAAGGGGCAAAAATACAATTGAGGGGGTTAAGCCTCTTCAAGCCCCCTCTTGGTGCCAAGCCTGACATCATCCATTGTACCTCCATATACTAAATTATCTCTGAACATTTCTACTTTGATTTCAACTCAAAATACCATTTCCCAGATTCTAAGTGGTTCATTGTGTCCCAGAGCTCTGAAATAGGTGTGTTGCAGGTGCAGAAGTATTTGATGAAGCCAAAGTGGTATTGGATTTGGGCGGGTTATGAAGTAGCCTTATGTTTGAAATAGAAACGACAGGTGCAATGAAGGAGAGGGTTACTCCTCAGCACCATGTAACTCAAACACATATTTTCCGTCTGGTAGGATCGGTAGACTTTAGCACCTGGCGCGGAATCTCAACGAGCGAGACGCGACAGAGGAGGCAGTAAATACAATAACCCGCGTGCGTGGAAGTGTGTGAATGAATGGTTTTGCATTTATATCGCTCTTTTTAGGCACTCAGTGTTCAGCAGCACTTCTCAACGTCTTTATGGCTTTCATTCACACACACACACACAGTACGCGCGCACACACATACACACGCACACACATTACCGAAGAGATGGTCATATATCAAGCAACACATGACATGGCATCAATCCGGCACATCAGAAAAGCAAAGGGAGAAGCCTTGCTCAAGAGCAGTACATTACGCTCCCAGAGGGACAACTCATCTCTTGAACCAACAGGAGTCAAACTAGCGACCTCCATTTGTTTTCCAATGTAGCTGCACTGCCTCTTGTGTCTCTGTAGCGTAGTCTGCCTGTTATCTGTCTGTAGATCTGTCCTGTTTATCTGTCTGTAGATCTGTCCTGTTTCTCTGTCTGTTGATCTGTCTGTTTTATCTGTCCTGGTAAGATCTGTTGTTGACTACTGTCTGTTGATCTGTCTGTTTATCTGTCTTTGTAGATCTGTCTGGTGATCTGTCCTGTAGATCTGTCTGTAGACGCTGTCTGTTGATCCTGTCTGTGTGATTCTGCCTGTAGATCATGCCTGTTGAGTCATGTACCCTGTTGAATCTGTCTGTTTATCACTGTCTGTTCAATACTGTCTGGTGCATCTGCCTGTAGGTCTGATCTGGTGACTCTGCCTGTAGGTCTGTCTGGTGACTCTCCTGTAGATCTGATCTGGTGAGCTCTTGCCATGTCGGTCTGTCCTGGTGATCTGTCTGTTGATCTGTCTGCCTGTGTGTTTTGTTTGTGTTGTGTTGTGTGTCAGGTGTCGGTAGCGATGGTTGCGTCGATGGTTGTTTAACGAGACGTCGTAAAACAGAAGCATGCTCCGCCCAGGAGGACAAGAAACATATACAATAAACGTCGGGACTAAAGCCCAAGTTCAGCGAAGTCTGCCAAACCCTCCGTTAATTAAATGCTACCTCAGAACCATGCACTGTATTTATTTGCATACCCCCTCCCCCCATTGTGTGTGTGTGTGTGTGTGTGTGTGTGTGTGTGTGTGTGTGTGTGTGTGTGCGTGCGTGTGTGTGTGTGTATAAAGTATCGAGTACATCAGAACCAAAGACGGAGATTGGTGTGGGCAGCCGCATAATTTGCATAAGCCGAGAGCGTAGAGCAGCAGCGACCCAGGGCAGTATGACCATAATCTAATTATTTGTACATTTGCGGGGTAAAGAGCACCGCTGGTCGGAACGACGCTCATTAAATCATTGTTAGTTAAGAGGCTGAGAGACACCGCGAGGAACACCATGTGACAGTTCCCGTCCAATCAGCCCCCCTGCTCGTCCGGCTGGAGCTGTCCATCTCTTTAAAGACCCGTGGCAAGGGTACCCGAGACCCCAAATACTCTCTCTATCTCTCTCTCTCTCTGGCTCTCTCTCGCTGTCTCTGTGTGTGTGTGTGTATCCATCTCTCTCTCTCCCTACACCCTCTCTCCATCTCTCTCTCTCTCTCTCTCTCTCCTCTCTCTCTCTCTCTCTCTCTCTCTCTCTCTCTCTCTCTCTCTCTCTCTCTCTCTCCCTCTCTCCCTCTCTCTCTCCCCTCCTCTTCTCTCCTCTTCTCCTTCTCTCTCTCTCCCTCTCTCTCTCCTCTCCTCTCTTCTCTCTCTCCTCTCCCACTCTCTCTCCATCTCTCACCCCCACTCTCTCTCTCTCCTCTCTCTCTCCCTCTCATCTCACCTCTCTCTTATTATCTCTCTCTCTCCTCCCTCTGTCACGCTCTCTCTCTCTCTTTCTCAAAGGAGAGGAGTTGTTGGACGCCTATGCGTGCCAGGAGAGGCGTGTACTATTGCAGAATGGGGGAGAACGTGTTTTATTTGCAGATCCCCACTCCCCCCCGCCCCCCCCTCCATCTGGCAATGTAATGAAAGCTGTGTGGTGGTGAAAGAGTGAGGGGAAATAATACAACAATGAACCAGGAAAATACAACAATTGAATAGGAAAATATCAAATGTCAACAAGGATTCCAAATATGTCTAAACTCGCTCCCTCCATCCTCTCGCTCGTCTTCGCCTCTGTGTGTGTGTGTGTGTGTGGGGTGTGTGTGTGTGTGTGTGTGCGTGTGTGCGTTTTTTCTTTTCTCTTTGTGGTCTTGTGGTGGTTGTGTGTGTGTGTGTGGTGTGTGTGTGTGTGTGTGTGTGTGTGTGTGTGTTTTTTTTCTTTTGTGGTGTGTTGTGTGTGTGGTGCTCTTTCTCTTGTGGTGGGCGTGTTGTTTTGTTTTGTTTTTCTTGCTGTGTGTGTGTGTGTTGTGTTGTGTGGTGGTGTGTGTGTGTGAAAGAGAGAGAAGAGAGAGAGACTAACAATTTGTTTAAACCGTGTGTTCAAAGTCCATGTCTAGCACTGCAATTTCTGAGAAGGCCAAAACAATTAGTAAAGACATTTACTTGTCATTTTCAAAGAACGTAATTTTATTGAGGCATTTATCTGGCGCTATCTGTAGAGAATATCAAAATGGTGTTATTAAAACTCA